>JAKVQF020000883.1:0-65378 GCA_023091115.2 Trypanosomatidae sp. Fi-14 | reverse complement strand
CAGCACGAGCGGGCGACGCCAGTCGTCTCCGTCGCGCACTGCTTGCCTACTCGATGGCGCGCTGCACGCTGCGCGACTTGTCCATGCAGGCGACCATGGCCTCGATGACGGCAGAGCGTAGACCGCTGCGCTCGAGGCTGCGCACCGCCTCGATCGTCGTGCCGCCTGGCGAGCACACATCGTCCTTCAGCTGCGATGGCGACGCCGTCGTCTCCTCGAGCATGCGCGCGGCGCCGAGCAGTGTCTGCACGGCCATCTCGCGCGCCTGGTGTCGCGGCAGGCCGCCGAGCACAGCACCGTCGCACATGGCGTCGGCGAAGAGAAAGGCGTACGCCGGCGCCGACCCGGCGACCGCGGTGACGGCGTGCATGTCCTGCTCGCGCACGACAAACGTCTTGCCAATCGCAGCAAAGAGGCGCTCGACGCGCTCGAGGTCGTGCTGCGTCACGTGCGCGTTGCCGCACAGCGCCGTCACGCCGCAGTTGACACACGTTGGCAAGTTGGGCATCGTGCGCACAATCTTCGCGCCCGGCGGCAGGTGGCGCGCCATGACGTCGAGCGAGACGCCCGCGGCGAGCGAGACGAGCAGGTGGCGCTCGCACACGACGGCGTCGCGGATGTCATCGAGCACGCCGAGCACTTGGTACGGCTTGACGCCTAGCACGATCATGTCGCACTGCGTCACAAGCTCATGCGCCGTCGCGCCCCGTACGCCATAGGCGGCGCTGGCGCTCTGCGTCGTGGCGGGCGTGTGGTTGCACACAACGATGCGCGCCGCCGCCGCCGCGTCGACGCGGCACAGCCCTCGCACAATGCAGCCGCCCATCTTGCCACACCCAATGAACCCAATCATGCCCTCCATGCTTGTGTGACTGTCTTTTGTGTGTGTGCTTGTCTCTATGTGCGTAACTGCATGCATACATTGCAATGCAAACATGCATGTGCACATGTTGCTTGCACGCTGTGTTTGTGCGTGCGTAGTTGTTGTGTGTAGCAGTGCGTCATCATGTACATCACAGACGTCATCGTGTCGCACTTCCGCTCGTACCGCGAGCAGTCCTTTGCGGGTGGCGGGCTGCCGCGCGGTGTCAGCGTGCTCGTCGGGCGCAATGGCGCCGGCAAGAGTAACTTCTTTGCCGCACTGCAGCTGGTGCTGTCAGGGCGCTTTGCTACGCTGTCGGCAGCAGACAGGCGTGCGCTCTTGCACGCCGGCCCGGGCGGCGCAGGCGCTGCGCTGTCCTTCTTTGTCGAGGTCGTCTTCGACAACAGCGACGGCCGCCTCGTGCTGCCTGGGCAGGCCGGTGAGGTGCGCGAGGTGCGCATTCGCCGCACTGTTGGCCTGAAGCAAGACGAGTATCGCGTCAACGACCGCCGCTACAGCGGCGACGAGGTGCGCCAGCTGCTCGAGAGCGCCGGGCTGTCGTCGAGCAACCCGTACAACATTGTTGAGCAAGGCAAGATTGTGGCGCTGGCTGCGATGAGCGAGGCGGAGCGCTATGCGGTGCTGCGCGAGGTGGCCGGCACACGCGTGTACGACGCGCGCCGCCGCGACAGCGCACGCATCCTTGACGACACGCAAGCCAAGAGCGCACACGTCGACGCGCTCATCGCCGACCTCGACAAGCACCTCGTCGAGCTCGAGAGCGAGACGGGTGAGCTGCGGCAGCTGCAGGAGGCGGATGCGAAGAAGCGCAGCCTCGAGCACCGCCTCGCACGCATCGAGCTCGACAGCGCCAACGAGGCGCTCGCACAGCTCGCACAGCACAACAACGAAGAGGAGAAGGCACATGACGACGACGGCGACAACGTCGAGGAGGCTGATGATGATGATGAAGCGCTACGTGCGTGTGCGGCTGCGCTGCAGCAGGCGACAAGTACCGTGGCAATGCTCGAGGAAGAGCAGGCGCGCGTGGCGCACGACGAGGCGGCGGTGGCACAACGCCTGGCGCAACTCGACGTGGACGCGGACGTGGCGACGCGCACGCGTGCGCAGCGCACAACAGCACGCGCCTCGCTCGCGCATGAGGCGCAGACGCTGCAACACGCACTCGACGCGGCACGCACCGCACACAACGACAAGCACGCCGCGCTGCAGCAGCTAGCAGCACAGCGCCGTGCACGCGAGCGCGACGTCGAGGCACACACCCTCGCCGTCGAGCAGCTGCGCGAGCGCCGCGGTCGCACAACGCTGTACGCGAGCAAGGCGGAGCGCGACGCGCAGCTGCGCCGTGAGCGTGCCGCGTGCGATGAGGAGCTGACGCGCGTCACGCACGATGTGCACGACGTCGACGAGCAGCTGCGCAGCACCGACGCCGCACTCGCGCAGCTGCCTGCGGACACGACGACAGACAATGGCGACGACGGCAACACACGAGGTGCAAACAGCAACGACGTGCAGGCAGAGATGGCGGCGGCGGTGGCACAGCGTGACGAGCTGGCGGCGCAGCGGCGTGCGCTGTGGCAGCGCATACACGAGCACGAGTACACGCTGAAGCAGCTGACGCAAGAGCACAACGAGGTGCGCTACCAGCTCGACCGAGCGATGCGTCCCGACGTGCGCCAGGGCCTTGCCTCGCTGCGCGAGGTGCTGCGCGAGCTGCACACACTCGCCGACGCGCACGGCGACGACGGCGACGGTCGACGACGCCGCGCGGCGGCGCTGGTGCGTGCGGTGCACGGACCGGTGCTCGAGCTGCTGCGCGTCGACGACGGCTTCGCCACGGCGGTCGAGGTGACGGCCGGCGGCGCGCTCTTCCACGTCGTCGTCGACACCTTCGACGTTGGCGCGGCCTTGCTTGACGAGATGAACGCGCGGCACAAGCCCGGCCGCGTCTCCTTCATGCCGCTCGACACGTGTCGTGGTCGCCGCCGCGAGGACATTGCGTGCACAAGCGACACGATGCCGCTACGCAGCAAAGTTGACTGTGACGCGCGCTTCGCAGTCGTCGCCGACGCGCTGTTTGGTCGCACTGCCGTCGTCACGACACTCGAGGCGGGCATGCGCGTGGTGCGCGAGCTGCGCTGCGACGCAGTCACGCTTGACGGTGACACGCTCGCGGTGCGTGGCGCGATCGCCGGTGGCTATGTCGAGCGCCGTGGCACCCGTCTCGCCTTGCACACGCGCGAGCGCACCACAGCCGCGGCGCTGCAAACGGCACGCGACGCGTGCGACGCGCTGTGCCGACAAGTCGCCGAAGTCGAGCAGCACATCAGCGAGGTGCTGCAGACGATTGACGCACTGCGTGCGCGCAGCAGTGCGGTGGCGCACGACGCCGAAGCTGACGCCCGCGCACGCGCGCATGCGTGCGAGCAGCGCAGTCGTCTGCACGCACAGCGCGAGCAGCTCCTGCTGCGCCGCGACACGCTGCAGCGCGCCGCCGACAGCGCTCGCGCGCGTGTGGCGCAGCTCGACGCGGTGCTGCACACGCCCTTTCGCACCACGTGGACAGCCGATGACGAGGCGGCACTGACGCAGCAGGCGGCGCAGCTGGCGCGCGAGCAGCGCGCGCTCGCCGAGCTGGTTGCGCAAGTGGAGCAGCTGGCGACGGACGTGCATGCGCACGACGGCGCCATGGCGCAGCAGCAGCAGCGCCTCGCACAGGTGCAAGCGCAGATGCATGCGCTCGACGCGGAGAGCAGTGATGACGCAGACAACAACATTGACATGGCGGCAGCAGCAGCGGTGACGGGTGGTGTGCGCGAGCGCGAGCTGCTGCAGAGCGAGCATGCGGCGCTGAAGCAGCAGCTGCAGGCGCTCGCGACGCGCCTCGACGCGGCAACAAAGGAACGTCAGGCGCTCGAAGAGCAGCAAGCGCAGCTGCGCACAAGCCACGTTGTCGACGCGGCAGCGCGCGTGCAGCGGACGGCGACACACGACCGCGCACACGCGCAGCGCACAATGCTGCTGCAGCAGCGCGATGAGGCGCTAGCAAAGCTACGGCGCTACGGCGGTGCTGCTGTTGCTGCAGACACGGACGCGTACGCCGACTGCTCGTTCGGCAAGGTGCTGCACTTGCTGCAACGCGTCAATGAGCAGCTGCGCGCACTCGCGCACGTCAATCGCAACGCGGTAGAGCAGCACACGGCGCTGCTGACAGCGCGCAACGAGTTGCGTGCGCAGCGCGACACACTTGCGCACGAGCGCGCCAGCATACAGGAGCTCATCGAGCATCTTGACAAGCAAAAGAGCGAGGTGATTGCGCGTACGTATAAGCAAATACAGTACCAGTTCGAGTGCGTTGTCAAGGAGCTTGTGGGCGTCGATGGCTGTGTTGCCGAGCTGCAACTTGTCGAGCGCGACGACGCAACGCCCAGGCGCGACGCTGACAAGGCCGCTGACGACAGCAACAACAACAGTAACAACGCGAGCGTCGACAATGGCGAGCAAGACGCGTATGTGGGTGTGCGCATTCGTGTCTCGTTTGGCCTTGGCGCGCCTGTCACGGAGCTTGAGCAGCTGAGCGGCGGACAAAAGTCGCTCGTTGCGCTTGCGCTCATCTTCGCCATACAGCGCTGCGACCCGGCGCCGTTTTATCTGTTTGACGAGATTGACGCCGCCCTCGATGCCGAGTATCGCATCGCAGTGGCGAAGCTGATACGGCGACAAGCCGAGTCGTGTCAGTTCATCGTCGCGACGTTCAAGCACGAGCTGCTCGACGTCGCCGACGCCGTGTACGGCATCTTCTTTCACAACAAGGTCAGTCGCATACAAGCCATCACGCGTGCCGAAGGACAACGCTTGCTGCAACAACAACAACAGCAGCAGCGGCACGCGGACGTAACGCGACAAGTACACGCTGATGCACACGCCAGCGTGTAGCACACCCGACATGCATGCGAACACAGAAGGAGACAAAAACACGTGCATGCCGCAAGCAGAGGACGATCGACAACATAGACGACAGAGACGACGACAGCGCACGATGCTGGCTGCGTCGTATAGATGTGCAGTCACACACACACACACACACACACACACATACACACACTGACGCACACAGAAATGACATAGACGACTGCCGCACGCACACACGCAATGCGAGACAATGACACGGTGCACGCTTTTGCCCTTATGCTTGTGTACGCTGACGATTGCGCATACAGCTGCGCTTATGTGTGTGTGTGTGTGCCAATGTATGTACATGTTGTCCTTGTTGCTGCGTCATGCTGTGCTTTTGTTTTTTCGACAACACATACACGCGCAGCGACATTCTTGTGTATGGCAGACGCGTCGACGAGTGCGTCGTTTGTCGTGTTGCCGCTGCGTCGCGGCGGGGTAGCGGGGCTGACACCGGCGCAGGTGCGCGCCGTTGCGCAGCCCGACGAGCGCATTGTCAGCTTGTCGGTGTTTGACGCGGCGCCATTTGTGCGTCCGTGTGCGCAGGCGCAGCAATCCCTTGCGCGTTTCATCGGCCTGGACGACTTTGCCGTCGTCCTCGTTCCGCGCAGCTCAATGCAGGGCATGCACGCAACAGCGCCTTCGACAAGCGCCGGCGTCGTTGGTGACCACGAGGCGGGCCGTGCGACGGTGACGCCGGCGTCATGGCACGACATGACGCGCACGCTACAGCCGACCATCGCTGTTGCGCTGCACGATGCGGTGGCGCTGAGCGAGGCGGCGACGTCACGTCGTCGCCGCAACACGCAGACGCGCAACGAGGCGTGGGCGAAGGCGACGCGTGCGCTGCCGCAAGCAGCATGCACCGTACTATGGCCTGCGTCCTCGCTGCTGTCATTGCGCAACAGCGGCGATGGCGACGGCAAGGACGACGATAACGACAAGAGCAGGAGAAGCAGTGACGATGCAGTGGCAGGGTGCTATGTGGATATGTTGCCGTGTAACGAAAACAGCTACGAGTATGCGTGCAACCTGCGCGCTGCTGTGGCGCTGTGCGCTGGCCCGACAATGTGTCAGGCAACGAGCCTCGTCGCGGTGCTTGCGGCGCTGCATGCGGGTGTGCGCTACATTGAGTCGCCACTGCCGTGGGCGCTGGCCGAGAAGGGCATTGCACTAACGGTGTCACTGCACACAAAGGGCAACGTGCATAGCCTTTGCAGCGAGGACGACGGCGACGACGTGTTGACGGACCTGAACGACACGCGCTACACACTCGACACGCGTCCGCTGTGTGGCGACTGTGCGTGCTACACGTGTCGACGTCACCACCGCGCGTACGTGCACCATCTGCTGACGGTGTACGAGATGAACAGCACCATACTGCTCGCACTGCACAACCTCGCACGCCTGCTCGCGCTCGTGCGACGTCATCGCGAGCTGACAAGCACTGCGGCGCGTGAGGCGTACATTGCTGCTGTACTCGCGCAGTGCTGACACGCATACGTCTGTGCGTTTTTCTCTCTCTGCACGTGTGTCTATGTGTGTGTGTGTGCGTGTAACACGTAACGAGTCGATGCAACGGCGTGTGTGTGTGTGTGTTGGCGTCGCTTGCTGTCGTTTGCCATGGCACAGTATGTTGTTGCTTGAGTGCACGCGAACACGGTACGCACACGTAGTGGTGGCCACATGCAACAACGAGTACAGCGGGCAGCAGGCGTCGCTGTTGTTGCCTCTGCGCTGCGGCGTGTACGTGGCGCCGCGCCGTCGCTGCTGACGATGTGTGCTGCGCGTAGTGTAGCGACAACGTGGTGGCCGACGAGCGAGCACATGGCAGCCGCTGACGCACAAGCGCAAGCGCGCGCGCCATCGTCGTCATCGCCAGCGGACGGCGCACAGGAGGGCAACGGCACCGCAGCCGCGTCGGCGCTGCCGCCGTGTCGCGGCGTCGTGCAGATCACGGCGCAGAACCTGAGCAGCGAGCTCGCGACGCGTGTGCCGGTGCTGCTGTACTTTATGCTAACGACGCACACGGACGTGAATGCGTACACGCTGCTGCTGTGCCGCCACGTCGACCAGCTCAATCGTCGTCTGCAGGCGGCAAACATGGCCGAGGCCTACGATGAGCACGGCGCCGACGCCGGCCTCGCGGTCAAGCTCGCCGTCGTCGACTGCGCGACGACGCCTGACGTGGCGCGGCGCTTCGCCGTGCACCCGAACGCGTTCCCGGTCATCTACTTTATGTACAAGGGCGTCGCCATTGACCGCCTCGTTGGCATCGTCGCCGAGGCACAAGTGACCGAGTCGCTTGACGCGTTTGTAGCGCACGCCAAGGAGCAAACACGCGACGACCGCGACGTCGAGGCAAAGAAGCGGCAGGAACAGCACAACAACGGTGGCAGCGGAAGCAGCAGCAGCAGCGGCAGTGGTGGTGATGGAGCAAGCACAGACACAACGACAGCGTCGAGCAGCGGCAGCAGCAACAACGGCAGCGGTGGCCACACAAAGCTGCGTCAACCACATGACCGCGACGACGAGAATGCCGTCACACTGCTGACGGCGGCACACGACAGGCTGCAAAAGAAGCAGCTAGCCAAGGCAAAGGAGCTGTTTGCCAAGGCACTCGACTACGCAACGCGCGAGATGGACATTGTCAAGACGCGCTACGGCGTTGCGCACAAGAAGATGACACGCGAACTGTCCGCCAAGCTGCGGAGCGAGAGCTGCTACCACACGGTCCCGTCAGCGCTGTGCGGCCTCGCCATGACGGCGCTCGCGGGCAAGGACCACGACGAGGCGCGCAAGTATGTGCAGCGCGTGCACGACGACTACCCGTACGCGGTGCATGAGCTGCGTGACGTGGCGACGGCGGTGGCACGTGTCGAGATTGTTGTCGTGGCGAAGTACGACGTCGACAGCGACAATTATGTCACACTCATGCGCAGCGCACCAGCGGACGACGACGAGGTGCGCTTTTACCGCAGACATCTGAAGCTCGTCGCGGCCTTCTTCTTCGAGGGCGCGAAGCGCAACGCACTCGAGGAGTGTCTGCGGCTCATCCGCAGCGAGCCGAAGATGCTGGCGGCGCTGAAGGAGGGCGGTGTGGTGCCGCGTGACCTTGTCCTCGGCGCGCGTGCGCAGACACCGGCGCGGACGCTGATGCAGCACATGCTCGACGCACTCGGCCCCATTGACGAGGACGCGATGCTGGCGCGACGCCTGCTGCAGCAGTATACGTGACCACGACACACATACACACACGCACGCAAACGCAAACGTGCACGTGTATACGTGCGTATGCGTTGGCGACGTTATCGACACTTACGCAGATACACACATACACATACACACACACTCACACACACACACACACACACACACACACACACACACACACACACACGTCGACGTGCCTTTTGTCTTGTACACGTTACCTTGTGTGTCTGCGTGCTGACGTAGTTGCTTCGCAGTCGACACAACAACAACAACAACAACAACAACATATATATGTATATATAACATCAGCAAACACACACACTCACACATACACACACACGCGATGCCGATCAAGTATAGCTGCATCAATGACGGCACGACGCTGTTAGCCGAGTACCCCGTCGGCGAGCAGCCAAAGCTCGCGGACACGATGCAGAAGGTCATTGCAACAGTGCCGCCTCGTGAGTACCGACGCAAGACGATCGAGGACAAGGACGGCGGTGTCAACTACAACTACATCAGCAATGGCGAGGGACGCATCGTGGCGTGCGTGACGACGACCGACATGCGCATGCGCACCATCTTCGCCTTTCTCGAGGCTGTCGAGCCGCTGGTACGCAGCAGTGGCGGCGGCGGCGGGGCCGCGGGCGCGGAGCTGCGCAATGGCAAGAAGCTGTTGCAGCAAAAGATGGAGTTCTACAACAACCCGCAGAATGACAAGATCACGGCGCTGAACGATGACATCAACCAAGTCGTGGACGTGATGATGGACAACATGGACAAGGTCCTCGCGCGCGGTGACCGCATTGACACGCTGCAGGAGAAGTCGGCGACGCTGGCTGACCAGGCGCAACAGTTCCAGCAGCGCTCGACGCAGCTGAAGCGCAACCTGTGCATGAAGAACCTGAAGCTGACGCTGCTGATTGCCGGTGGCGTGCTTCTCATCATCGCCATCATTGTCCTCATCATTGTTATGAAGGTGAAGAAGTAAGGGGGTGGGGTGCACGCGCGTGGGAGGTGTACGTGTGTACGACTGCGCGTGTTGTTTTCTTTTGCTGTGGTAGAACACGTGTAGTGCGTGTATATGCAACCACGTTGACACGCACGCACACACAAACACACACACACAGAGACACAGACAGATATGTGTGTGTGTGTGTGTGTGTGTGTGTGTGTGTGTGCACAAGAGTGCATAGGCAGTGTTCACTTTGCTGTACATGATATATTCGTACTGCACTTGCACATGCACGTATTCACGTGTATGTGCATGCGTGTGTACTGTGACTGCCACCCTGCCCCTCTGCTGCTCGTGTGCACAGCCGTACAGGCTCGCTGTGTAGCATGCGAACGCTCACATACACACACACACACACACACACACATATATACACACACACACACACGAAGCATGAGCTGCGATGAGGAGTGGGCGTGGTCATGCATCGAGGACGCGGTGCAGAATGACCGCGGCTACGACGAAGAGACGGTGCTAGCGTGCGTGGTGCGCTCGTACCTGCTGCGCCGCGGCCTCGCCGATACGCTCACTGCCTTTGACGCGGAGGTGGCGCCCGCGCCACCCAAGCATCTGCTTGACTACACACACGACAATATGCGCGACAACAACAGCAGCGACAAGGGCGATGACGAACATGCGGTGTCGCACATGCGCGCAGCATGCAGGGTCGACGGCGGTGTGCATCGTCGTCGTCGTGTGCAGTGGCTGTGTCTGAGCGGACAGTATGAGGAGGCGGCGGCGATGCTGCCCGCGACGTCGGTGGTGCGCTTGCGCTTGTTGTGCTTGGCGGCGCTGCGTGGGCAGGCGTCGAGCACGGAAGCGATGCTGTATGCCGCCAAGCACATTACACCGCTTGTGGCGCTGTGCGACGATCCGCAGGCGGCTCACGCGCTGCAGCTGCAGTTTGTTGCGACTGTGCTGTCGAGCTACGCACACGAAGGCAATGGCAGCAGCTGCAGCGGCACACAACGTCGACGATGCACAGCCGCGACGACGAGCAGCATGCTTGACTGTTCGCCGTATGACATGGCGCGCGAGGCAAACGAGGTGCTGCTGCGTGACGAGCAGCAGCGCCAGCGCGGCGACGGCAGCGGCAGCGGGCCGAGCGCGCTGAATGTGCTGCTCACATGGGCAGGCTGGCTCGATCGCGTTGCGACGACGTCGGCTGCGTAGCTGCTTTTGCGGCACAGCGCGTGTATCGGGCACGTGTATCGTAGGCTGTGTGCACATGCATGTATCAATGTGTGTACATACGTGTATACACCTCGTCGTCTCTCGCTATCTGTGCATATGCATGTGTGTATGTGTATGTGCGTGCGTGGTCATACAGCTGCTGCCACGCGTTGCTCATTCAGACTGACCTGTGCAGATGTATACACACACACACACACATACCTGCTGCCACTTGCATGTGCTGCTTGCACTACCTGTAGCACAACTACAAACAAACACACACACACACACACACACACACACACATACACACACACACACACATACGTAAACATACAGACGATAGTGCTCGTGATGTTGTCACTGAAGGAGCTGAACGCGACGCTGATCAAGCAGCCGTATGTGGGTGGCTACGCACCCAGCGCGAGCGACGCCGCGTGCCTGCGTGAGCTTCTTGGCGACAATGTGAATGTGATGCAGTGGGTCGCACGCATGGCGTCGTACTACCCGAGTGAGCGACGTGACATTGCCGCCGCCGCCGCGTCGGCTGCGGCAGAGGAGCACGGCAGCACGAATGACAGCGATGCGGCAAGTGCGTCCGATGACAGCAGCAACGCGGCGGCTGCGTAGGTGCAGACAAGCAGGTGTGCGCATGTGCGTGCATGCGCATGTGCGTGTGCTCTCATTGTTGTTGTTTTTGTCGTTGTNGCATATGTGTGCCAGTGTAACGATGTATGTGTGTGTGTGTGTGTGTGTGTGTGTGTGTGTGTGTGCATATGTACGCACACGGCATGTGTGTTTTGTTCGTGTGCCTATGTGCGTGTCACCTGCTTGCACATGCACACTGCAGCTGTTTGTTGCACTTGTTGCGGCAAGGGTAGACGACGACATGTGTGCGGCGCATGTGCACGTGTGTCGGCACGGCCAGGACGACGACAATGCACACGGCCTGCTCAACGGCCACCGCGACACGCCGCTGACGCCGCTCGGCCGCGAGCAGGCGGTGGCGGCGGCGCAGCGTGTGCGCGACAGCGGCGTGCGCTACACGGCCGTCTACTGCTCGCCGCTGCAGCGTGCGCGCGCGACGGCGGACATCATCGCCGCCGCCCTCGGCTTGTCGGCGACGGTGCTGCCTGACCTCATTGAGCGCGACTTTGGTGCGCTGGCCGGCCAGCCGCACAGCAGCATACGCGCGTGTGTGCGCAGCGGCGAGGACGATGTGCTGCAGGGCGACAAGGTGTTGTACTTTTTGAGCGGCGACGGCGTCGAGTCGTTTGACGCGGTCGTCGCACGTGCGCAGCGCGTGCTGGCGCACATGGACGCGGCGCACAGTGGTGAACACGTCCTGCTCGTGTGTCACGGTGACATTGGCAAGATGCTGCAGGCGGTGCGCGCGGGCATGCACTGGCGCGACGCGCTGCGGCAGCTGCCGTACTTTGCCAACACGGACGTGCTTGACTTGTAGTCTGCATGAGTGCATGTATGTGTATGTATGTGTACGTGTGTATGTGTGTGTGTGTGCGACTTGACTGTTGTCTGCCTGCTAATGCATGCCTTGTTGCCTTGGCCTGTGATAGCTTGCATACACACATACACACACACACGGCGTCATGCCACCAAAGCGCTGGGGTGCGCTGCCGCCACCGCGAATGACACGCGCAGACGCGGTGGCGTCGCTGACGCGCTACGTGTGCGATGCGATTGCAGACAGCAACAGCCTCGGCTTGCCGAGTGACGAGGTTGCTGGCATGGCTACCGTGCTTGTCGAGAGCAAAACGCGCGCCGAGGTGCTCGAGTGGTGCAGGACGCTGCTGCTCGACGAGGCGGTGGCGGCGGAGCTGATCAAGCGACGCGTCGACTATGGCCTACCCTTCACGGGCGAGGCGACATCGTCGTCACTGACGCCGTTGCGCGAAGGCACGGCAGCCACAGCAGCAGCGACAACGACAACAGCAACAACAACGCCAGCAGCAGCAACCACAACAGCACCGCCGTCGACAAGTCGACACATGGCAGTCAAGACGAGTGGCAGCCGCAACAACAACAACAGTGGCAGCAAGAAGAGCAACAACAACAACAAGAAGGCGACGACGGCGCTGCGACGCGGTGGTGGTGACACCACGGCGGCGGCGCTGAAGCCTGGGCGGTGTGAGTGTGGCTGCTTTGCGACTCGACACAAGCTGCGCAGCAACTGCCTCAACTGCGGACGCATCATCTGCGAGCAGGAGGACGATGTGACGTGCTACTTTTGCGGCTTGCCGCCGTCGCGGTGTGTGGCGTATGAGATTGCGGTGCAGGAGGGCCGCATCAGCGCCGCCGCCGCGGCACGTGACACGGCGCAGTACAACGCCGCCATTGAGCAGCGCGACAAGCTGCTGGGCTATGCGCGACAGCGTGCGAAGCGCACGACGGTCATTGACGACCAGGCGGCGTCGCTGTTTGACCCGCAGAACGCGTGGCTGTCACCCGAGGAGCGCGAGCGCGCACACAAGACGGCGGCGGCCGAGGCGCGACAGCGGCGACTGGCAGCCATGCACGCACACTCGGGCGCCTATGAGGTGCAGCTGCAGCTGATGGGGCAGACGGTGCCGCTGTCGGTGAGCAAAGGACAGCCGGTGCAGATTGACCTCGTGGTCGGTCGCGACGGCGCTGCCGCTGCTGCTGCCGCCGCCGCAGACGACGATGACGAGGACTACGGTGACGACGACGACGACAAGGTCGAGGACGAGGACGCGACGGGCGTCGAAGGGCGTGCGCTGGGCATGACGACGGACGAGTTGCAGACAATATGGCACGAGGCGACGACAATGGCAGCAGCAACAACAACAACAAGGACAGCAGTGGGCAGTAGCAACACGCGCGCCGTGACAACAACACCGCCGATGACGACATTGGCGCCACCACCTGTGCAGCGCTATGACGAGCAGTCGCGGCGCGTGCAGCAGGATTACTTTGCCGACGATGTGCGTCTCTACCGCCGCACCGAGGCGATTGCGCGTGACGGTGGCGTCAACGATGACGATGACGACGCACGTGGTGCGGCAGCTGCCACGACCACTGCTGCTGCCGCCACCGGTGCATTTGCAGGCGACGGTGACGAGGCGGCTGCGCTGCCTGAGCTCGTGTTTGACCCGCAGCGGCTGACGGACGCGTCGTCGTCGTCAACGTCCTTGTCGGCGCAGCAGCAGCAACAGACGGCTGCCGCTGCTGCTGCCACTGACAAGGACGGCGTTGACGGCCCGCAGCAGGTGAGCACGCTGCTACCGCTGCGCTTTGCGCCGACGCCGACGATGCGGCTGCGTGACGAGGGCGTGTGCTTGTCGATGCATCAGCCGTGGGCGAGTCTGCTCGTGGCTGGCATCAAGCGACACGAGGGGCGTGTGTGGCCTACCGACTACCGTGGCAGGCTGTGGATACACGCGGCGGCGGCGGAGCCGCGTGCGGTGGCGGCGACGCAGGAGCACTACGCCCCCTTTGTGCCGCCCGGGACGTCGTTCCCGACGCACTACCCCACACGCGTGCTGCTCGGCTACGTGTATCTGACGGCGTGCCTCGACCGTGAGGCCTACGAGGCTGCCTTTGCACCCGATGAGCGACAAGAGACGTCGCCGTACTCGTTTATCTGTGCATCGCCGCGTGCTCTGCCCTTTCCGCTGCCGATGTGTGGCGCACATAAGCTCTTCTCGCTTGACCGCAAAGTGCACACGGCGGCGCGCAAGCAGCTGCATGAGGAGGCGTTGTAGTGCACCGCAGCACAACCACACGTCTTGTTGTTGTATATATATACATACACATACACATACATACATATACGTATGCATGCACACACACATATGTGTGCGCACTTGTGTGTGTGTGCGCATCTGCCTTGTGCCATATTTGCGTGTCGTTGCTTGCATGTGTGTGTGTGACACATAGTGTTGTGGGGTCTACAGTCGACACACATACACACAAATACGCACAGAGAGAGTAGGTGAGCGAGAGTGTGACGCGAAAGTGTGTGTGTGTGTTGCCGTCGAACAGTACACTGTGTGTGAGACAACGTTGTTGCGCGCGCGCAAAGCGTATACATATATACATATACACGGGCAGAAACGTGTGTGTGACTGTGCTTGTGACTGCGTCTGTGTCTGTGTGCAAGCAATGAAGCGTGAACGTGACGAGGTGAGTGACAAGGACGACACTGCGGACATGACGTCTGCACTTTCTTCTCTTGTAGACAGCCACAACAACAACAACAGCACGAGTGCGACACAGCACGAGGGCAATGCATACAGGCGTGCAGCAGGTGACAAGAGCAAGGACGCCGACGACGACAAGGACAAGCGCGACGACCGTGACGGCGCTGAGCGTCCTGGCGACCTTGCACAGGTGAGCGAGGCACACGATGTCGTGACGCTGCGTGACGACAGTGACGAGGACAGCGGTCATCTGCAGCGCAGCAGGTCGACGTCGTCGTCGTCATCGGCGGCATCGGTGCGAGACGCTGTCAGCAGCGACGACGACGACGACGACATCGCAACGCGACTACTCGCGCACGCCAAGGCAATGGCGCAAGTGCTGCGTCCCACTACGCACAACAACAACAACAACAACAATGACAGCAGCAACAGCAACAGCAACAGCAACAGCGGCGCGTCGTCCATGTTGCTGCGCACTGCAGCACAAGTGCGTGGCGGTGACGGTGGCGGCGGCGGCCATGACGCGCACACCGCCATGCGTGCCGCGCTACGTCGCCTCACGACAGAGCTGACCAAGCCAGTCGACGACGTCGCGACGACCACCGCCGCCTCCTCGTCGTCCATGTCGACGGCGCTGACGGTGGTCAACGCGGCAGACGAGACGGCGGCGGTGATGGCGCGTGTATTGGCAGCGAAGCGGCCGCGCGCGGCTGCCGCGAGCGAGGCAACGAAGCTGCGCAGGCTGACGTATGTCGACCACAGCCGCATTCACTACCCGCCGCTGCGCAAGGACTTTTACGTGGCCCCGCCCGACGTGCGTGCGCTGCGCGCCGACGAGCTGAAGGCGCTCATGCGCGAGCTCGACGGCGCGCGTGCGCTGAGCGGCGGTCGCCCGTACACGCCGCAGCCGCTGCGCACGTGGCACGGCACCGGGTTGCCCGACGCGGTGCTCGCGGTGCTCGCGCGACGCGCGTACGCGGCGCCGTTTGCGGTGCAGTCCGTCGGCACCCCCGCGCTGATGAGTGGCCGTGACCTGCTCGTGACGGCTAAGACGGGCTCGGGCAAGACACTGTGCTACGCCCTCGCGCTGGTGCGCCACTGCCTCGGGCAGCCGCGATGTGCGGTGGGCGACGGGCCCATTGGCCTCGTCCTCGTGCCCACGCAAGAGCTCGCCGCGCAGGTGTACGAGCTGCTGCACGAGCTGTGCAGCGCCGCCCAGCTGCGCTGCGTCGCCGCCTACGGCTCGACGTCGCTCGCGGAGAACATACGGCACGTCAAGCTCGGCTGCGAGGCGATGGTGTGCACTCCGGGGCGGCTGCTCGACTTGTTGACGGTGCACCACAGCGGCGTGATGAGTTTGCGGCGGGTGTCGTTTGTCGTCGTCGACGAGGCCGACCGCCTCTTCGACAGCGGCTTCATGGAGCACGTCGAGGCGTTTCTGCGCAACATTCGCCCTGACCGGCAAGTCGCGATGATCAGCGCCACGATGCCGCGCGAGCTGAAGCGGGTGACGCTGCAGCACCTGCACGACCCGGTCGAGATCACCGTCGGCACGGGCCGGCCCACACCCGCGTCCAACGTCGAGCAGCGCTTCTTCTTCTTTGACGAGGCCGTGTACGAGGTGGACGCGGCGCGGCGCAGGGAGGATGAGCGGTTTGTGCGGCTCATGCAGATCCTCGGCGACGAGGCTGGCGATGGCCAGCGTCTTGTCCTCGTGTTCGTCGAGCACAAGCGCGAGGTCGACTGGCTGCTGGCGAAGCTGAGCGGGCTGGGCTACGACCGCCGCGTTGCTACGCTGTACGCGGGCATGGACCCGATTGACCGCGAGTTCGCCCTCGAGCACTTTGCCCCTGGCAAGCAGTTTGTGCTCCTCGCCACCGCCGTCGCCGAGCGCGGCCTCGACATGCCGTACCTTGACCTTGTCGTGAACTACACGATGCCGAGCCACCTTGAGGCGTATGTGCACCGCGTCGGCCGCACCGGTCGCGCGGGCCGGCCAGGCCGCGCGATCAGCTTCTTTACCCGCGGCGTCGACGATGACCTGGCACCCGAGCTGGTCGACGGCCTCGAGCGGGCGCAGCAGCAGGTGCCCGAGGAGCTGTACGAGCGCGCGCAGCAGGTGCGTGAGCTGCGCAAGGAGGGCCTGGCGCACTACAACCGTGGCTTCTACCGCGGCTACATGAAGGGCCGCACACAGCGACTGGTGCGGCGCGACGAGAAGGCGCAGCTGCGCGAGGCCGCCAAGGCGGCGGGCCTGGACGAGTACCTGTCAGCCAGCGACGATGACGACGATGCCGACGCCAGCGGCAGCGACGACGACGACGACGACGAGAACGACAGCAGCAGGCGGCGCGACAAGGAGACGCCGATTGTGGCTGTGCACAAGACGAGTGCGGCAGAGGCTGCTGCGGCAAAGAGCGGCAGCAGCAGTGCACTGACGCTGTACTCGACGAGTCGTGACTACAAGGATGGCACGGGCGCACTGGTGCGGCAGACGGTTGCGCAGGTGCAGCAGCGCATGCAGGACGCCGAGCGCCTCGCACGCGCCCTCGCGCACGCGCAGAAGACGACGGAGGCGGCGACGGCCGAGCACGCCGACGAGGTTCGCTTCCAGGCCGAGTACGCGATCAATGACTTGCCCGACGTGGTGCGCGGTCGGTTGCAGCAGGCCTCGTTCCTGCGCACCGTCGCCGAGGAGACGAACACGAGCATTGTGCGCAAGGGCGTGTACTATGACGCGCGCTACAAGCACTCGCACAAGCTGAAGGACGGTGAGCGGCCGCTGTACTTGCTCATCATTGGCAAGACGACCGCCGACGTCCGCGCCGCACGCAGCCGCCTCGACGAGCGCAAGGCCGAGGTGATGAGCCAGCAGCGCAAGTCGGCGTCGGTGCTCGGCGCCGTCTTGTAAGTAACATTCGACAAGCATACACAAGGTGTGGTTGGTGTGCGTGTGTGTGTGTGTGTGTGTGTGTGTGCATGTGTGTGTGCATGTTGCTGTTGCTCACACACACGTACTGCCGCTGCTGCTTGTACTGCGACAAGTCGCCTCGTAGCGTCTTGTAGATTTTGTGTGTGTGTGCGTGTGCGTCGTACGCGCATACTCTTTTTTCCTTGTCGGCAGTCACTCTCGCCTTTGTACGTGTGTGTCGAGGCAGCAGCAGCAGCCATGGCCGAGCTCACGCGCAACGCGACGCAGCTCTTCTTCCAAAACTCGCTCGCCGAGGTGGTGCGCAAGCTGCGGGCGTCGACGCGCGCGCACGACGACGCCGCCCTCGAGCAGTTTATACAAGACACGAAGAAGGAGGTGTCGTCGCCGGTGCAGGCGGTGAAGGTGGCGGCGATACAAAAGGCGGTGTACTTTCACATGCTCGGCTACAGCGCCGCGTATGCGCACTTCCCGATTGTCGAGGTCATGGCAGACACGACGTTTGCGAACAAGCGCATTGCCTACGTCGCCGCGTGCGCCGTCTTCGCCGAGGACACGGACGTGCTGCCGCTGCTGACGGCGCTGCTGCGCCGTGACCTGGCGAGCGTCAACCAGTACGAGGTCGGCCTTGCGCTCTACTGCATCGCCTCCGTGTGCACCCCGAGCATGGCGCGTGAGCTTGTGGCGGACGTGGTCGCGCTGCTCAGCCACCCACGCACGGCGGTGCGCAAGCGGGCGGTGCTGAGCTTATACAAGCTATTCCTGCAGTACCCCGAGTCGCTGCGCCCCGTCTACCCACGCCTGAAGGCGAAGATCGAAGACGCACACGAGCACACCGACCGCGACGCGGCGGTGCGGGGGGCGGTGGTGTGCGTGCTCTGCGAGCTCGCCAAGCGCAACCCGGCTAACTTCCTTGGCCTGGCGGTGCCGTTTTACGCGTTGCTGTCGAGTGTACACAGCAACTGGACATTCATCAAGCTCGTCAAGGTGTTTGGCTACTTTGCCCCGCTCGAGCCACGCCTTGGCAAGAAGCTCGTCGAGCCACTGACGCGGCTGTTGACGACGACGAGTGCGAAGTCGGTGCAGTACGAGTGTCTGCTCGCCGTCGCCAATGGCATGAGTCAGGTGCCGGCGCTGACGCGGCTGGCGGCGGCGCAGCTGCGACACTTTGTCACGGACGCGGACCAGAACCTCAAGTTTCTCGGCCTCGAGGCGATGCTGCGCCTGGCACGCCATCACCGTCACCTGCAACAGCAGCAGCCGCAGCCGTCGTCATCGGCTTCCGTGCGGCGCGAGGGCAGCAGTAGTGGCAGCAGCAATGTTGACGAGGCGAATGCGCTGACGCTGCTGCAGCAGCACTATGATGTCATTGTGCAATGCCTCGACGATGGTGACGTCACCATACGCTGCAAGGCGCTGGCGCTGCTGCGCGAGCTCGTCACGCGCGACACGCTCGTGCAGACGGTCAACCACATCCTCGACCGCTGCCTTTTGCAGCAACAGCCGCAACAACAGCAGCAGCCGCAGCAGCAGTCGTCATCATGGGGTGGAGGGGCGGTGGCGACGGTGCCGTCGCTGACGTCGAGCGCGGCCGATGAGGTGTGGCACAACCGCGTCATTGCGACGACACTGAGCATGACGCAAAGCGACGACTATGCACTCATGGACGACTTTGACTGGTACGTTGGCGTGCTCGTTGACGTGGCACTGCTGCACACGGGCGCGTACTACGCACACGGCGCGGCCGTCGAGGGCGAGTTTGTGTCGCTGCTCGCGCGTGTGCCGGAGGTGCGGCCGTGTGGGGTGGAGCAGGCGGTGCGGCTGCTCACGGAGCTGCAGCCACGCATCGTCGAAGACGCACAGGCGCAGCAGCCGCAGCACGGCGGCAGCAACAACAGCAGTAGCTGCGTGGCGGGTGGCGACAGGCGACGCGGTGAGGATGGCCGCAGCAGCAGCACGCAGTGGCGTGTGCTGTGTGCGGCAGCGTTTGTGTGTGGCGAGTATGCGCAGTGGCTGCCCGACAAGGCGGCGACGTGTGCGCGTCTGCTCGATGCGCGGACGGTGGCGGTGCTGCCGGCGGATGTGCAAGTGTCGTACGTGACGGCCGTGGGCAAGATTGCCGCGTACGTGTGTGCGCCGTGTGCGCGGCAGCTGTGCATGGGCAGCGCAGAAGACAAGGCAGCCAAGGGCAACGACGACGACGACAAGGCTGACAACAGCAGCGGCACAGCAACAGCAGCAGCCGCTGCCGGCACGGTGGCTGCACTGCCACACGACCCGGTCACCTATGAAGAGCTGCTGCACATCATCCTGCCACCCGACACGTCGACAGCGCACAACAACAACGACGACGACACGGGGGTAGAGGGCAGCAACAGCAACAGCAACAGCGACGACGACGACGACGAGGACAATGACGACGGCAGCGGTGCAACAACACGGCGGCGGTCGTCGCACGCGGGGCTGCGTGCCTTTTGCCGCAGCGCACACGCCGCCGTGCAGGAGCGCGCGAGCATTGTGTACTGGCAGCTGACACACGCAACGCCGGCGCTCGTGTCGCTCTTGTACGCCAAGGAGCTGTCACCGGTGGCGGCGGGTGCGCAGGCTGCCGTGCCACTGCCAGCGGACGTCGACATGACAACGCCGTTCTGCGACGACGTCGATGCGCTGCTGCCGGTGTCGGACAGCGACGACGACGGCGACGAGGACGACAAGCGACAACGTCGCAGTGGTGGCGACGCGAGCGACGACGACGGCAGCGGTGCTGACGAGGACGACAACGATCTGGTAGCGGCCGCACTCGGGCGCAGCTTCTCGTCGAGCTACGCCGCCGCGCAGCAGCGCCACGCCGAGAAGGCGCGACGGGCTGCCATGGCGGCGTTTTACCTGCGTACTGACAATGACACCACGACGACAACATCGTCATCACAGGACACGGCGTCAGCTCCTGACGCGTCGCCACACAGCAACAACAACAACAACAGCGCGGACGGCAGCAAGCGCGCCGTCACGTCCTTGTCGCTGCGCCACAGCAAGCGCGACGAGCGTGTAGCACGTGCGTATACACTGCGCAAAGAGGTGCACGCGCCGGAAGATGTTGGCACCACCACCACCGCCGACGCAGCGGCAGCGGAGCAACGCGACAGCAACACGACGCCTGCAAAGGCGACGACGCGACCTCGCGGTCACGCCGGCCCGCTCGACGACGCCTACCGCGACAGCGACGACGACGACGAAGACGAGGCGACACGGCGGCTGCGCGGCATCGACGTCACGCGAGCGCTGCAACCGGACGAGAAGCTACCCGTGCGGCAGCCCTACGCGGCACCAGGCAACAGCGGTAACATTGGTGGTGGTCGCTTTGCGGCGATGCACGCACGTGACGGACGACTGTCCTGTGCGGGTGCAGACAACAACAGTCACAACAACAAGGCGACGAGCAGCAGCAGCAGTGGCGGCAGCGCTGCGCGCGGCGAGGTGTTGTGCGAGACGAGCACGCTGCGGCTCGTGTGCTACGTGGACGGGTGCAGGTGGGACAAAGAGGGCGTGACGCTGTCGTGTACGCTACACATTGCCAACCTGTCACGCGACGCGGCCCTGCAGGACGTGTACATGACCGTCGACAGACGCAACGGCGACAACGACGACGACGACGACAACAATGACGATGTGGCGTTGCTTGCGACGTTGCGGCGCGCGGCGGATGGCCGTGTGGCCACGCGCAACGACAAGGACAGTGGTGACGATGTCAACAGGCATCGTCCTGCGGCGGCAGAGGCGTCACGCGTGTGTGTGGCAGCGCGTGTGTCGCCCGAGGCGCTCGAGCGATGTGCGCTCACGCTGCATTTGCGTCGCCTGCCAGCGTCGCTGCTGTCGTCGCCGGTGCCGCTGACACTGTCGTACACCCGTGAGACGGTCACTGCTGCTCACCACCGCCGTCGTCGTGCTGCTGCTGCTGCTGCGACAGCGACGCCACAGCAAGCGCAGCTTGTGCAGTCGCTCACGCTGCCGCTGCGTTATGTGCACTTTGCCAAGCGACCGTCCACCACAGCGGCTCGCATGACGGCGGCGCGCTACCACGACGAGGTGCTGTCGAGTGCGCTGCGTGACGCGGCACTCGTTAGCGCCTTTGTGCCGTGTGCCAAGGCACGTGTGCAGGCGGCGGTCGCGCAACTGCAACAAACGCTGTATCTGCAGCCCGTCGACGTGCTGCGTGACGCCATGTCTCTCTACGGCGTCGTGCACACGCGCAGGTCGCTGCTCGCCACGCACCCCCACGTCGCCATGCTGCTGCGCGAGACGGTCGACGGCGATGGCACGCGTGGTGTGCACGTGTACGTGCGAGCACACTATGGCGCCCTTGCCGAGGCGCTGCTGCACGACGCACTGCAGCTCTTCCGACACGAGGCCGAGCTCGATGAGCACAACAACGACGACTAGCGAAGGAGAGACGCGTATGCGTGCGAGGGCGAGCGAGCGTAGTAGCCACACAGACGACAATAAGCGTGCAAAGGTATGATGCATGCAACATGTGTGTGTGTGTGTGCATGCTGAGCAAATGTTGTGCGTGTGTATATGTATTGTCACACACACACACGCGATAGGTGATTCTTGTACAGCACACACACGCAAACAAATAAACAAACAACACACAAGCACACGCACACGAGCAAGGTCGCCGCTAACTGGCTGGTGTGTTTGTGCACGATGAGTGCCGCGTCGGAGGTGTACAGCATGCCGTGCGAGCCGCCCCCGCCGTCCTCGTCAACGGCTGCCGTGTCATCGTCGCCGCCGTCATCGCCGACGGCGGCGCTGACAAGGACGTCAAACAGAATGACGTCGTCCTCATCTTCGCCGTCGTCTGCTGCTGTCACTGCCGCCAACGCCACGGCACTGCCGCCACCGCCAGCCTTTGCGTGCCTCTTTGGCTACGGCAGCAGCGGCAGCGGTAGCGGTAGCGGTAGCAGCAACGGCAACAGCACAACCGCGACGACGACGACGACGACAGTTGGTGGCAGGCGACGCACCGGCGCCGCACGACGCGGTCGACTGCTCTACTGCCACGAAGGCAGGACGGGCCACGGCCACGCGCACGACGACGCGGACGACGCGAGCAACATTGTTGACCTGCGGCACATTGCCATGCATGCCATGGCCACCGCCTCGTCGCCAAGCAAGGTGGCAAGCGCATCGACGTCAACAGCGCCACTCGCCTCTTCGTCGTCTTTGCCGTCGTTGCGTGCGTGTCGACGGCGTCATGACGTCAGTTGCAGCAGCAGCAGCAACAACAGCGGTGACGGCGACAGCAACGACGGCAGCGGCAACAACAAGGATGACGATGGCGCTGATGTTGTTGGTGGCAGTCGTGTTGGTGCACGCCAATGCCACACACGACCATCGCGTCACGCACGTCACGGCGCGCACGCAACGTCGGTGAGTGACGCGACGGCGCCGAGCTGCAGTGTCTGCTGTAGCAGCAGCAGCCACAGCAGCGGCAGCAGTCATCCTCACCACAGCGGCAACAGTGACGCCGCTATGACTGCTGCCTCCTCTGTCCTGCACGCTCGACTGCGCTGTCGGCCGCGCGAGGCGGCCTCGCACATACTCGACTTTCTCTACCTCGGCAACGTACACGACGCACAAGACGCGACGTTTCTGCGTGAGCACAACATACGCTACATCATCAACGTGTCGGAAGAGGAGTACTGGTCCGTTGACCGGCGTGTGACGGTCATTCCGTTCCGGGCGAGTGACGTGGCGAGCTTCGACATTGCCTCGCTCTTCGCGCCCACGCGGCGCATACTTGATCGTGTGCGACAGCTGCACTATGCAGCAGCAACAGCGGCAGCGACGACGACGAGCAGCAGCAGCAGCAGTAGCGCTGCACGTCGCGAGCTCGCACGCACGTCGGCCACTGCACCGCCATGTGTGCTCGTGCACTGCCAGCGCGGCTACAGCCGCTCGGCAACGATTGTGCTTGCCTATCTCGTCTACCGTCACGGCTGGTCGGTGGCGGAGGCGCTGCGCTACGTGCTCGGCAGACGACCATCGGTGCAGCCCAACCTCGGCTTTCTCGCCGCCCTGCGTGACCTGCAGTCGTCCATGAGCGCGCACACGCGCGATGAGCGCTGCAGTGTGCAAAGCATCGTGGTCAAGAATGTTCCGCGCACCACCTCGGCGAGCACCGTGCGCGCCTTCTTTGAGCGCCATGTCGGGCTAGTGCGTGATGTGCTCATGCACCAGCACACACTTCACGCGGCGGCACACGAGCAATGTGGTCCGCATGACGCGTTGCTGCTGCAACAGCAACAGCAGCAACAAGAGCAACAGGAGTATGTCGTCGACGCCGATGAGCACGACGTGCGTGGCGCAATGACGACAACGTGCGACGCTGACGCTGCGGCAGCGGGACTGTCAACAGCAACAGCAGAAGACGTTGTGTCCATGTCAGCACGGGAGCGTGTGACGGTCTCGCCGCTGCCTGCAACAGCAGCGACGACGGCCCCGAGTGCCGCACACGGCGAGGAGACGACGCTGTGTATGGTGTTCTTCGCGTGTGCCGAGAGTGTGCCGCGTGCGCGTGCCTTTGCCCTGTCCCACCCGAGTGAGCTGCGTCAGCTCTGCCCTATTGATGGCAAACTAGCCAAGGTTATTGTGCCTGCAAAGCTGCGTGTTGGTGGCATGGGCACGACACCACCACAAGCAACAGCAACAGCAACAGCAGCAACAGCAAGAGCAACAGCAACAGCAGCAACAGCAGCAGCAACAGCGACGCCGCGTCGTGCAATGGTGCCGTCACGACACGCCAGTGTCTCACATGGCCTGCACAAGCGTGCTGCAGGTGGTGGTGTCAGTGGCACGGCAGCGTCGATGACAGCGACAACGTCGACGATTGCGCACACGTAGCGGGCAGGCATGCGTGCACGTAGGTGAGTATATATATATGTGCGTGTGTATGTGTGTATGTGTATGTAGAATGCCAAGGCGAAGGAGTGTTGCATTGTGCTACTGCTGTGCATGTGTTGCGTGTGTGTGTATGTCTGCACGGGCATGCGCAGTGGCAGACCTGCACACACACACACACATACGTGCGCATGCACATGTTGTTGTTTGTCTATACACAAGCGCCGCCGCGCTTACGCATGTGTGTGCCTCTGTGTGTATATGTGTGTGTGTGCGTATGCGCAAATGTAATGAAGTCTGCATGTGGCAAGACGAGTACGTGAGTGGGCGTGCTAGCATAGTGTGTATGTATGTATGTATGTGTGTGTATGCAGATATATGTGTATACGTATTCGTGTGTGCGTTTGTGTGCGTTTGTGTGTTTGTGTGTGTCTGTGTGTGTAGGTGCATGTATACATTGCCACGCTAGCACATACACACACACATGCGCACACGCGCACGCACACATACACGCACGCGCGCTCACATTGTACATCACATTGTCCTGCTCGTCGTCGTCGTCGTTGCTGTTGACTTTTGTTGTGTTTGTTGTGTTCTTCTTGTCATGATGTGTTTTGTTTGCGCTTCTCCTCTCTTCGTGTGTTTGTGCTTGTGTGTGTGTGTACGTTTGTGCGTATGTGTATGCACAAACACACATACACACACACATCATGTACGAATGACAATGATGATGGACAGCGACAAGCATGGCAAGAGGACGACGAGGACAAGGAGAGACAAAGAGAGAAGAGAGAAGAGAGGGAGAGGAAAAAAGGAAGGGATGTTGCCGCGCGCAACACGGCGCGCACACTCGCTTTCACTTGTATGCCGTTGCACACACAAACACCGCTCTGTGAATGTGAGTAATGATAGCTGTGCATGTGCGCGTGCTGTTGCCACGACTGGCTGCACTGTGTAGCATACACACTATCGTACACACACACACACACACACACACACACACACACACACACACACACACACACATTGCTGCGTAGACGCGTACGCATGACATGTCGACGAGTCAGCCGCTCGGTGTGGCGTCGCTCGATGTGCCATCGGCCGCTGCACGCGTGCCACGTGCACGCACACGACATACAACACTCGCCGCATCGACTGCCATGACGGCCCCGCTTGTACGTTACCACACACCACCGCTATCGTCGATGACGACGAGAGACGCACGAGCAGGCGCAGCAACGTGTCGTGATGTGCACGCGGTGACGGCAGACGCGTGTCGTGCCACCGCAGCAGCCACAGCGACGACGACGCTGCCGCCACACAGTGCGGCGGCAAACACATTGCCCTGCACAAACGCGAGCAGTCGCAGCACGACGACGACGGCGGCGACAGTGCTGCAGTGGATGACGACGATGACGCCGTTGTCTGTACCGGCAAGCAGCAGCGACATGTCGCTGCCATCACCGCCGCCACGCCCTGTGCAGCATAGTGCACTGACCGCACGCGCCATGACGGCGACAGCAGCGAGGACGCTTGCGACTGGCCTCATCGCGTCGACATTGGCAACAGAGCGTGTGACAACGACGACGACGCCGCACAGCAGCTGCGAAGGCGGTCGTGATGATAACAACAACAACAATGACGATGCTGCTGCTGCTGCTGCACGTCCGCGCGTGCTGTCAAGTGAGCGCGTGTCGCTGCGGACGAGCTACGCGGGTACGTCACCGCTGCTGCTACCCGTGTCGCCCGTCAGCGGCGACAATGATGACGGCGCTAGCAGCCATGCAAACGACCTCGTCTGTCGTGTCTTGTCGACGGCAACAACAGCACCGACAACAACAACAACAACAACAACACCATCATCGTCGTCATCGCTGCAGCCGTCGCCGACAGCGTCTGCGATGGCGCGAGCCGCCTTGTCGTGGCTGCGATACTTGCTCGAGCACAGACGCGAACAGCTGCGGCGCCTGTGCGACGCGACGGCGCACGCCTGCACGAGCGACAAGGACGACAGCGGCGGCGACGGTGACACGCACTCGTCATGTCGTCATGCACACGCAGCGGTGACGAGGCTGTTACGTGACGTGTATGCACTACAGCAGTCGTGCAGCAACAGCAGCAGTGCACTTGTCGTCACGACAAGCGGTAGCACAACACGAGGCGATGTGCAGCAGCAGCAACAGCAGCAGCAGCAACGTCAGCTGTGTGTGCGCGTGTCGAACGAGCTCGCTGCACTCGTCGCGGCAGAGGACGGCGTGTGCGCGCACACAAACAGCAGCGCAGTGGCAGCAGCCGCAGTGTCTGCGTGCGCCGGCGACAGCAACAATGGCGTCGTCGGTGCGTTGACGTGTGACGCGGCGGCGGCGGCGGCGCGTGTGACGGAGATGTGTGCGCGCTACGAGGCGATGGTGGCGTACAGCAATCGACTGCAAAGGCGTCTGTACACGTTACAAGCGCAACAGCGACGACAAGCAGCTACCGCCGCGGCTGCCGCGACGCCAGTGACGACGAGGGCTGCGACAGCGGCACACGACAAGGCCAGCGACGACGACGATGCACGCAGCAGCAGCAGCAGCACGACCACGTCATCGTCACTGTCGTCAGCCCCACAGCCTACTCGTACGGATGCTGCGCACACCACGCACATCACAACAACAGCAACAACAGTGACGCCACCGCCACGCTGCGCCGCTGTCGCGTCGCCGTCGATGGCGGCATGTGTAGTCGACAGTGACGC
This sequence comes from Trypanosomatidae sp. Fi-14, assembly GCA_023091115.2. Lineage (NCBI taxonomy): Eukaryota > Euglenozoa > Kinetoplastea > Trypanosomatida > Trypanosomatidae > Trypanosomatidae sp. Fi-14. The sequence continues at coordinate 38,390 of JAKVQF020000883.1, read as the reverse complement.
GGACGTGTTGCGCGGTGCGCTCGCGCGTTACGCGGCGACGACGCAGCAGCTGCGTGAGGAGCTAACGCGGTCGCGCGACGAGGCTGCGCGGCTGCGTGCGACGGTGGCGACGCTGCGCGAGAGCCTCGCACAGCATCGCACGCTGCTCGAGGAGCTGCAAACGCACAGCTCGCGCTCACGCTCATAGAAGAGAGAGAACAAGAGCGAGAGTGAGTGTGTGTGTTTGTGTGTGTATGACGGCGTATGCGTGTACACGTACAGCATGTGTGCATAATGCTCTTCGCCTTCTTGTCGCATTCTTTCTCTCTGTATGTATGTGTGTGTGTGTTGTGTGTAGTCGTTGCTGAGGTTGCTGGCGGACGTCGGTGATGTGGCGTGTGACGGCGCCGGTGTTGCGTAACTATCGTGCCTCGATCAAGTATCCCGCACTCGTGTCGTACAACAAGCTGCCATGGGAGGTTGTCAATCATGGCTCGACGACGCTGCATATGCATGTTGCCCCGCACTATGAGCAGATACTGGCGACTGCGTCGACGACGGCGGTGCCGCACCTCGTCTGCGACGCCCACCCCCGCGTGTCGCCGGCGCAGCGCCTGCGCGTGCTGCCTGGCCGCGTCTATCTTATGCGCGGCGACGCACTACCGGCCGACTTCACCGCCCACCTCGTCGCCGATGCGACGGCGTTGCAGTACTATGGCCGCCTCGGTCACGTGCACGGCGAGCTGCACTGTGTGCGCATGCTCACGTCCGACGATCTGCGCCTGCTCTGCCTCGCCGTCACCTTTGCGCGTGCACGACTGCCCATGGCGCCGACGAGCTCACTGGCACACGTCGCCAGCCCCGCCTGTGGCGACAACAACAACAGCAGCAGCAGCAGCAGCAGCACGAACAGCGCAGACACGGCGTCGTCGACCATGTTTACGCTCTACCACTATATGCGTCCCAACCGCCCCGCCGCGGAGCTAACGCGGCCGCTCGAGAAGTTTTACGTACACCGCCCCGACCTGTCGATGCTGTGCAGCTATGACACGGAAGGCAGCAGCAGCAGCAGCAACAACATCGGCAGCAGTACGCCGCAGACGTGGACGCCTCGCCTGTCGGCCGTGTCGCCGCCGCAGCAACAGCGACCGCGCCGCGCGTCGCCGATGCCCGCGTACACGCCGCCGCAGAGCTATCTGATGGGCCTGGCGGAACGGCTGGCGGTGGTGCCCGGCAGCTGCTTCGGTCGTCGCTCGCTCATGTGGGGGCACTGGTTCTGACGAGACTGCAGCACACGTATAGTAAGCGAATGTACGTCTGTCTGTGTGTGTCTGTCTGTGTTGTCTTGTTTGTTGCTGTGATGTGTGTGTGTTTGCGATGTGCATGCTGCGCTTGTGTCTGCAGACGCTGTCGTAGAGTGTATACATATTACAGTATACACACACATACACACTCTATTATATAAACATTGTTTTATACACACACACACACACACACACACACACACACACACACACACACACACACACAGACGCGATGTTGTCTGTGTTCAAGGACAAGAAGGGCTTCGCGGCGCTCTTTACACCGCAGGCCGCCGCGGTGGCGTCGGCGCGTGCGGTGCCGGTGCTGACACGCAACTCGGCGCGTGTGAGTGGCGTGTGCGACGGCACGTCGTCTGCCGCCACGACAACAGCGGCTACTGCGGTGACGCCCGTGTCGACGGCTGCGGCGGCGCCGCTGCACTGTCAGCGATGCTGGCGTGGCTTCGTGGTTGACGCGACTGCACCGCGCAGCAGCTATGTGTGTGTGTGCTGCGACTATGCCATCTGTCCATCGTGTCGCTGTGCGTGCCAGACGCAACGCGCCACGTCCGTCTTGTCCATTGACAACAACGAGGGCGACAACGACGACGCGTACGGCGTGGACGCCGCTGCTGCAGTGATGGCACGTGCGCCACCGTTGCAGCCGTGGCTCTGCTGTTCGTGCAGTGAGCCGATGACGCTGATGCGGTTGTTTGACAGCACACGCTACGGGGCGGCACTGGTACTGCGTACGATGACGTATTGTGATGCACGCAGCGCACGCATACTGCGCTCCTTCTTTCCCTCGGCCAGCACCGACGCCGCCGCCGCTGCTGCTGCTGCTGCTGCACAACATGTTGACGTGTGCAAAGCCAGCGTATGTGCGCACGACGGCGACGCACGCAACACAACAACGACGACGACGACGCAACACACAAACGACGAGAGTAACAACGACGAGGCGATGCGCGTCTTGCAGGAGCAGCAGCAACAACAACAACAGCAACAAGAAGACGATCACTACTATGGCGACCTGGACAAGCACAGCAATGGCAGTGCAGGTCACGTGATGACAGCGGATGCTGCTGCTGCTGCCGCTGCAGTCGCGACGACCACGTCGCTAGCGAGCATCGACGACGAGATGCACGTGAGCGCAAGCTCGTCGCGTGCAGCTGACTCGCAACAACAACAACAACAACAGCAGCAGCCGCTATTCGCGCACGTGACACAACACGACGACGACAACAGCAGCAACAACAAGCAGCGCGGCAGCGGCAGCATTGTTGCCGCCGTCGTGTACACACCCTCGCCGTCGGCAACACCGCCACACCATGTCGCTGCGCACATGGCTAGCAACAATGCAACGGCAGCGGCATTGTCAGCGACGGCACCGTCCGCGCCCGTTGCGCAGCCCTGCATGCACGCGACAAGCGGCGTAGGCGACGGCGACACGACAGCACACACATCGCCGCCTGTCGACGCTGCCGACACAGTCACGGCGACAACAACAACGCTTGCCGCCGCCGCCACCGCAGCAGCCGCCACGTCATCGTCGTCGCCGCTCACGTCCGTGTCGCAGTCGCCCTCGCGTAGTGCGAGCCCACCGCCGCGCTTTCCCAGCTTCAGCGAGTATCTCGGCCAGCAACAACAACAGCAGCAGTTGCAACAGCAGCAACAACAGAAACACAAGCAGCAGCACCACCACCACCACCACCTCGCCCACGCGCACACGCGCCCTGCACAGGTGCAGCACGCCGGCAAGAGGGCGGCGGTGACGCAACAGACAACGGCAATGACCGCTGCACTCGTGACGGTGTCGCCAGACGCGGGGCACACGACAGCGACCACGACGCACGCAACGGCAGACGCGCACGATGAGGGCACGAATGATGTCAAGGGCAACGACGACGACGTGCTCGAGCTCGGTCAGCGATGTCCTCAGACGAGTGCGACCGATGCAGCATCGGCGCGTGTGCGCGCAACAACAGCAGCAGCAGCGACGGCGCTGTCCTTGTCAACGTCGGCACGCACCACACGTCGCAGCGGCCACGTCGATGCGCACACGGTGACGCTGACGAGCACGACAGCGGCAACGTCACAGTCTGCATCACAACAGCAGCAGCAGCTGCAGCAGCAGCCACGTCTGTCATCGCGCCGAGCACTGCACGCATTGCGCAGCGCCTCGTCGGCGCAGACGCCGCTGTCCGCATATCTGCGCTCGGCTCGCGCTACACTGCTGCAGCACCACACAGTGCGACAGCGCAGTGGTGACGGCGCCAATGTCACGGCACGCGAGCATAGCCGTCGTCGTGGCGGTGGCAGCAGCAACAACAAAGAGGACAGACAACGAGCGATCAGCAACAACAACAACAACAGCAGTCACGACGATGACAACAATGACGCGACGGGGGCGGCGGCGGCGTTCATGTTGACGCCGCGTGCGCGTCAGGTGTCGTGTGTGCGGCTTAGCTTCGCCGATGCCATCAGCCCACCGACGCCGTCGGCGACGACGGCCGCCGCCGCCATCGCGGACGCGCTACACACGCGCACACCGCCTGCCGTGACGGGCGCTGCGGTGTCACTGACGCCGTCCGCCTCCTCGCCGGCGACGACGCGCACACGCGCCAGCGTGCGTGCGAGCACGGACAGTGTGCGCGGCGACAGCCGCACGCGAGCGCGACGTCGCGTCGTGACGACGGCGACAGCCACGTCGTCGTCCGCGACACGACATGCCACAACGACGACGGCGGCGGCGGCAGCGCTGCTGCTGCGCGCGGGCAGTCGCCGTAGCCGTCACAGCCACGACGGCACGCCAACAACGCACTCGCGACCGCGCCTGCACAGCCACAAGCGCAGCACGTCGCAGCAGCAGCAGCAGCAGCAACACAACGAAGCAGCAGACGATGGCAATGTGAGCGCTGCACAAACGAATGCTGCGGCGATGCACAAGACGTCGTCACACACGCACGCAACGACGGCAAGCAACGGCAACAGCGGCAGTCGCTTTGTGCGTCTGGCCTCGACGACGGCGGCGGCGGCGCGTACACACACGCAGCCGCAGCCGCAGTCGCAGCGCATGCTGACACGCACACCATCATCATCGGCGGCGTTGCAGCGTCATATGCACCCATACGCGGCACACACGACGTCGTCACGCGCGGGTGCAGTGGCGCTGCCGCTGTACAGTCCGTCTGCGACGACGGCAGCGGCGACGACGCGAGTGCGTACCTTTGCGGCGCACAACAACAACAACGGCAGCGTCAGCGCCACGACGACACCGCGTACGCCACTATACCGCGGCAGTGCAGCCGCCATATCCGCGGCAGCATCGTCCTCGTCGGCGGCACGGTCGACGCCGTCGACGCGACCGTGGCGCTCTGGTGGCAGTGCAGCAACACACACGGCAGCAACGACAACACTGACAATGACAACGAGGACGATGGCGGCGCGTAGTGCAGTGACAAGCACACCGCCACTCGCTACACGCGGTGCGGCGGCGGTGGCGACCACGCCCGACGGCAGTGCGCAGCGTCGTGCGCCGTACGTGTCACCGCGTGTGCCGCTGACACGCACGCTGTCGTCGACGTTGACAACACTGCGTGCTGCTGCGGCAGCTGCCGCGACGACGACGACGCTTGTTCGCTCGGCGACGGCGACGCGTGTGGCGCCGCTGACGCGCACGCACTCGTCGCTGTACACATGGCGTGCCGGTGCAGCAACGTCGACGGCGACGGCGTCGCGGTTTGGCCGCACGCGCAGCGCGAATGACGCGCTGACGATGCGCGCACGCGGCCATGTCGCGAGCAGCACCGCAGTGCGTGACATGAACGCGTACCGCAGTGGATGCTATGGCAGCTACCGCAACAACACAACACGAACAACAGCAGCAACGACAACGACGAGTCGTACAGCGAATGTGACTGCAGCAGCGACAGCACCGACGTTTGTGCACGCACGCACGGCTGCCACGCCATCATCGGCGATGCGGCCACTGCAGCGCACTCCGTCTGCCGTTGCCTATGCCGCAACGACGCGCTACAACACACCACACACGACGCCGTTGTCACAACAACAACAACAACAGCAACAGCAACAACAACAGCAGCGAATGCGTCGTCAAGTATCGTCGTCGTCGCTCTCTGTGCTCGGCTCGTCACCGCTGCGACGCCTACACACGGCCACACCACACCGCAGCCTCGCAACAGCAACAACGGCAACGGCGTTAACGACGGCGAGCACGCGTCGTCCTCGTCACGACGACGACAACGCCGGCAACGGCAGCGGTGACGGCGGCGGTGCCGTGCGTGCACCACCGCTCGTGCCCACAGCAGCAGCAGCGACGACGACGCTGTCACGCACGCCCTCTGCACGCGCGTACACGCGACAGCTCAGTGGGCGCTATAACACACCGCAAAGGTCACTGCGCGAGCGCGAGGCGACGGCGATGCTCGTACACGTCACACGTGCACGACGTGTCGTGCCTGGCGACGGCAACGTCGGCCACAACAACAACAGCAGCAGTGGTGGTGTCGGCAGCAGTACTGCTCGCCGCGCGCATGCACCACTGCACGTGACGGGCGCAGCATCGACGACAACGGCGGCAACAACGTCAGCGGCCGCGAGTGCGTTGCGTGTGTCGACGGCGCGCACACTGCCGGCGACCACAACACAACCGTCATCGTCATCGTCGTCGTCGACAACGAAAACAAACAATGGCAGCGCTGCTGCTGCTGCTGCCGCTGTGCGTACACCACGCACAAGCACGACACGGCCGGTGTTGCTGCCACGCAACAGCACGGGTGACGTGACAAGCGCTAGCCTTGCTGCAACAACAACGACAACGACAACGGCGATGACGACAGCGTCTGCTGCCGCGTCGCGGTCGATGACGATGGCGAGTGATGATGGCACACCGCGTGCCTCGGTGCGTGTTGCTGACGCTGGTGTCGTCATTGACGGCAGCAACAAGAGTGCGGGTGACGACATGGACGCTGGTGCGGCGCTGACGAGCAGTGAGGCGAGCAGGCGCAACACAACGTCGTCAACGGCGACCGACGATGTGGTCGGCATGTCAGCGCTGCTCGTGACGCGCACGGACGCGTCGAGCACAACAACGGCTGCTGCTGAACGACGTCGTGCGCTGCCCTCGTCGTCGCACGCACTGCAAGACATCAACAGCAACGCAGGAGGCTATGGCGGTGGCGCTGGCGGCGGCAAGCTAACAGAACAGAACACGACACCACAGCCTGCCATATCGCGCTTTGCACGCACAGACGCGTGCTAGACGAACAACACACGCATGTGCGCGCTTGTGTGTGTGTGTGTGTGTGTGTGTCGCGTTGTGCGTATGAATGAATGCGTGTGTGTATGTGTGTATGTATGTATGCGTATGTGCACGTTTGCGGTAGAGAAGAGCATGACGAGATCGTTTTCGTGTTCCTGTCCATGTATGTGTGAGAGCAGCGTAGACGGCTAGACGCAGCATCGCTTCGTATGCGCACACACCTTCACGTACGTACAAACGTGCACATGTGCGTATGTTTGTTTGTGTATTCTGTCATTGTACTAGATCGCTTGACCGCCACGATGCGTATACATGCACGAACGTTGACGGACAAGTGCACAACATGTATGCATGCACATGCGTGTGTGTATGTGCGTGTATGTGCGCGTGTGTGTGGCTGCTTGTGTGTAAATTGTCTAGCACATTTGTCCGTGTTGCGCCTTGTCGACAGCAAGCGTGTCACACACACACACACACGTTCGTGCATACACATACATATATCTATGTGCATACACGAAGATGCACGCCGCGGTGCTGACAGACACGGGTGTGGTGGTGGACGCGTACATTGAGCACCGCGTCGACCGCGCAGGACGTGACTTATGTCATCGCAGTCGCACAACGCGTGGCGACGGCGGTGTGCGTAGTGGCGGTAGTGGCAGCCACGGCTGCGTGCACGCGCCGCTGCGGCTGCTGCGCGACGGCAGCGGGGGTGGAGGTGCTGCTCAGCTCACGAGCACGAGCACGACGACTACGAGCAGCAGCAGTAGCAACAGCAGCACAGACAGCTATTGTGGTGGCATGTCTACGTCGGACGTGCTTGCTACGTCGCCACGACATGTGCGCGCGTCACCGCATCTGCACAAGCGCAACGACGACGACAGCAGCAACACATCGTCGTCGTCGTACGATGATGACGACAGCAGCAGCAGCAGCAGCAGCAGCGCGGTGGCTGCGGCGAGTGCGGATGCGCTGCGTATGTGCGATATCGAGGGCGATGACGGCCGTGGTGGTGGCGGCGGCAGCGGCGATTGCTACTATGCGTGCCGTGCCGTCCACCGTCCGCTGCCGCAGCGCATCTTTCACGAGACGAATGTGTTGCCCTTTGGCCTACGCTCTGCCTCGTCCCTCTTCGCCACACCGGGCCGACACACCAACCACGGCTTGGTGCTCGGCGTCGATGCGCACGGCCGTTATTTGGTGCTGCCGTACACAACAGCAACGCCAACAACAACAACAACGGCAACAACGGCAACAACGACAACAACAACAACGGCGGCAACGACGACACCGTTGTGTGTGAAGGCGGCGGTGCGGCCGTGGCGCCACAGCAGCCAGGCAAGAGCAACGTCGCAACAGCAACAACAGCAGCAACAAACGCAGCTGTCATCGTCGTCACGTGCAGCAGCAGCAGCGATGTCTGCTAGCGAGCTGTTGCCGACATACCACGTCGCCGACGTCGCCGAGGTGCGACGCATTGCACAGCACAGCGCCTCGGCGGCGGTGCTGCGCGACATGCACAGCTTCTTCGCGCGTTGTCGTCGTCTGGCGGCGCGTGTACGTGGCGCAGAGGGCGACGACGCGACGTGCACACACGCGAACACGAACAACGACAACGAGGACAACAAGGCGGACGAGAAGGACATGGCGGGTGTGCGTGTGTGTGCGTTGCACGAGCTGCAGCTGCCGCCCGCGCTGGCAGTGCACGCGCCCGTGCCACCGCTGCGCGTGGGCGCGTACGTGCTCGCACGTCGCTACGGCTGCGCGACGACGCTGCACTTGGCACGTGTGGCTGCGGTGCACTATGACGTGTCCTACACGCTGCAGTACCTGTCCGACGGCGGCGTCGATGTGGCGGTGCTGCACAATGATGTGCATCTGCTGACAAGCACGTACGGCGACGACAAGATGGACGCGACGCGCAGTCGCAAGTATGCTACGGCTGCAGCAGCTGCGGCGACTGTAGATGACATGCTGCACCGTCGACGCCGTCACGACGCGGCGGACAGCAGCCGTCACACGGCTACACACAGCAACGACAACGTCAACAGTGACGGCGAGGTCGACTATAGCGACTGCCTCGTTCCACAGTACAAAGACGCACACAGCCCACGGCGACGACACGGACAGCAACAACAGCAGCAAGGCGAGCTGCGCACGCGCTACGCACGTGATGGCGACACGATGACGACGACAGCAGCAGCAGCAGATGTTGCCGTCGAGGTGTGCACCGTTCGCGACCGCGTCGTCGTGGCGCTGCACAAGCAGCTGCCCGCGCTTGTGGTGGAGGCGCTAGGCGAGGGTCACTATCGCGTCGTCCTCGACGCGGACCCGCTGCACGATGTGCACGTGACGGCGCAGCAGGTGTTGCACGTGCTGCCTGTGCTGCGCGAGGCCGTGTACGCCGACCCCCGCCTCGTCGCCACCTTTGCGCGGCTCGACGCGGGCGGCTGCGGTGTGGTGCGCTGGAAGGATGTGCGGCATGTGCTGCTGCACATGGAGGGGTATGGCAGCGCACTCGGCTTCCAGCGCGTGGGTGAGCTGTACCGCAGCTTGCGCCTGCGCACCGGCGCCGTGCACACGCAGCTGCTGCGTAAGGTGCCCATGCAAGACGATGAGATGCTGCTGAGCTTCGCCGAGTATGAGTACGTCATGTTGCGTGCACAAAACTTATTGTGAGGTGGGGCTGTGGTGGCCATGAGTTGGGCGAGAGCACTGCGTGCGGTAGCGAAGCTGTGTGTGTGTGTGTGTGTGTGTGTATGTACATAGCATCTGCTCGATGTGTACGAACATGTACGTACAAATTTTGTGTGTGCGTGTGTGTGTGTATGTGTCTCGAGTTGCGCACACATCTGCATTGTTGTTGTACACACAGACACATACACGTATACATAGACAGGTACACTGCACAACAGTCGCGCGCACGGCGACGGCGGCAATGTCTGCGACAGAGCATGACAACGGCGACAGCAGCGGCAGCAGCGCACGCAACGATGACAAGGACGACGACGCCTTGTACAATGACGCCGCTGCGGCGTCGACGCGGCACGAGTCGGTCGCGTTCACTGGCACGTGTGCGCGCTACATTGCCGACGTCTGCGTCGCGCGGCGGCCTGACAAGGCGAGCAGTCAGCTGTGCGTCCTCAGCCTCGGCTTCGACCTCGAGGGTGTGGCGGCGGAGCTCATACGGGCCACCGCCGCACGCGATGTGCAGCAGCAGCAGCACATGTTTTGCATTGTGCTGCCCGACGGCCTCTTGCCAGGCACCATCACGCGCATTGCCACCGCACTGCAGCGTCATCTTACCACCGTCTGTGCTGCTCCGCGGCACGCCACACACGCCCCACGCGACGACAACGACAAGGAGGACGACGACGTCGTCACCACCACCACCGCTGCAACAACAACAACAAGAACAATGTCGGCAGCGCTGCCGCAGCATCGCCGTGCATCGTCGCGACGCACAGCGCAACAGCCGCCGCAGCAGCAACAGCGTCATCACGACGCGGCCTCGACGAGTAGCGCGGCGAGCGGCAACAACAACAGCAGCAGCAGCAATGGCACCAGTCACAATGTGCACGTGTACGCCATGGACGAGGGCACCAGCACGCGTGAGCGCTGTGCTGCCTACCAGCGCGGTGGTGTCGTGGTGTGTGCGAGTCGTACGCTGTGCGCCGACCTGCTGCATCGCCGCCTCGCACCCGATCTAGTCGCTCTCGCGGTGGTTGTGTTCCCTCACGGCCCACTCGGGGCGTCAATGAAGGAGACGCTGACGCCAAGCCTCGCGTTTGCTGTCGAGATGCTGCTGCGTGGTGGCGCGGATGTGAGTATGCGCAGTCGTCGTGGTCGTGGTCGTGGTGGTGAGGCGCTGCTGCCGATACGCATCACGGCGTCAACTGGCGGTGCTGTCGCCAGCGTAGCCGCCGCGGGCGACGCGGACGCCGACGACGTTGCCGCGAGCGCCGCCGCCGCCATGACGCGCGGCCCTCACATTGTCCTGCTCTCCGACCATCCGCGGCTGATGCAGTATCTTGTGCAGCGCCACCACGTCGGCCTGGATCGCTTTACCCATCAGATGCACATTGGCGATGTGCAGCTCTTTCCGCGCTTTCGGCTCGATCTGATGACACACTTTGCCACACTGACGCGCACGCGGCCGCTGCGTGTTGACCGCGTCGTCGTCCACGTCAGCGCCGCCGCCCGCGCCCTGGATCGTCTGCTGCTGACGATTGTGCTGGAGGTGCTGTCGGAGCTGCACAGCCTCAATGCGCGGCTCGAGCGTGCCGCCGAGGCGGCAGCGGCAGCACGAACAGGAGGCGCGCAGACACGACAACGACGACGACGACGAGGCCGCAGTGGCGAGCGTGACGGCAGCGCCGATGCACACGACGACGATGACGATGATGGCGACGACGACGATGGCGGTGAGGTGGGTGCGTTGCGTGCCGTGTCACCGTCACGACGTGGCAGCAGCACGCATCGCGCCGCCGCCGTCGCCGCCCTCGCTGACATGGACGAGGACGCGGCGCACTTGCTGCCACGTGTACGCACACGCCTCGACGATGTTGTGCTGCACGGCAGCAGCAACAACAACAACAGCAGCAGCAGCAGCCGCAGCACCGCAGACGACGCCGGCGACTGCAGCGGCCGACAGCCGCAGGCGCTCATGAGCGGCAACAGCAACACGGCGACGGCGGCGCTGCTGCAGCGCACACTGCGCTATGTACACAAGCCGTGGCGTGACAAGGCGAGCATCAAGCGCATACACTTTACCCTCATTGAGCCCGACGTGTGTGGTGATGTGCAGTACAGTGAGCTCGACACGGACCTGTCCGTCGCGTTGCGCGCCAATGAGCCGACGTGGCCGTACCGCGCCCTGACTGAGAGTCTGCTCGATGTTCGTCGGCTGCGACGTGCACTGCAGCACGGCAACAGCTTCGATTTTCTCTTTGCCCTCGACCGCCTGCTGCAGAAGCGTGCGGGAGGAGGCAACAACAACAGCTACAACAACAACAGCTACAGCAGCAGTAGCAGCACAGGGGCGGCGCCTACGGCGTTGTGGACACTGTCGTCGCACTTTGCCGACGTTGTCACGGTTGCGACGCAGCGCATTGGCAAGGTGGAGCTGAGGATGATGCACTCGTCGCCAACAAACTCGACGGTGGCAGCAGATGCGACAACAGCAACAACAGCGCCACGTGCCGCAGTGCCGTCGGCGACGGCCGCGTCACGTGCAGTGATGACAATCGACTGCGATGATGATGTCGTTGCCGTCGACGACGATGACGACGACGATGTCGTGTGCGTCGATGACGAAGATTGTCAGCAGCAACAGCAGCTGCAGACGGTGACGACAGCTCATACGACGACTATGCCACCACCACCACCGCGTGCGCAGCCGCGACCAGAAGCAGCCGCGGGAGCAGCAGCAGCAACGACAACGTCAACGGCAGCAGCAGATGCAGATGGCATACCAACCATGGTGCTCATCCCCAACAACGAGGAGCTGAGCTACGAAGACGAGCTGCTCTACCGACTCACCATCAGCTGGTGTCGTGACACACGGCGGCGTAGCAAGCGACGTCAACACGACAACAACAGCAGCAACGCGACAGCGCACGCAACACCGCAACAGGGCGACAATGACGACGACGATGATGACGACGTCGTTGCACCGGCACTACTCATTGTGGCGTTTGGTCAGCGCGCACTCGGGCGGTGTGTTGAGCGACTCGTACATTCGCACGACGACTATCAGCGCGCGCAGTTTGAGGCGTTTCTGTCGCACTACGGCGAACGCGCAGGTGTCGGGGTGCACCTCGCAACAACAACAGCAGCAACAACAGCGGCGGTCACGTCGAACAACGGCAACGCCAACGAGGACGACGGCGTGCACACTGTGCCGCCGCCGCGACGACGAGAGCGGCAACAGCAGCACAAGACACACCATCGTCATCGACGCCGTCGTGCGAGCAGCACAGCGTCACACAGCAACAGCAGCAGCAGCAACAACAACAGCGGCGACTGCTGCAAGCAAGAGTGCCTGTCACCCGTGACGGATGCGGCGTCGCTGGCGTCGTGGCTTGCTACAGGCGGTCGTGCGCGACGCGGTGGGCAATGCAGTCGACGCTGCAAGAAGGACAAGAAGAGCGACGACGACGACAGCAGTGACGACAGCAGCGTGGATGACGACGACGACGCGAAGGCGAAGCGTACCGCGGGAGCGGCGGCGCAGGCGAGTGTGTCGAGCACGAGCGACTCGGAGAGCAACAGCCGCAGCCACGACGCGTCATCGTCGTCTGCGGCTGTAGACGACGACGACGACGACGAGGACGACGACGAGGACGACGAGGCGCTGTTTGGTGACGGTGCGACACCGCGACGCGGCGTCAATCGCGTGCCGAGTCTGCTGTTTAGTCAGCCACTCGCTGCCATGGCAGCGGCTGCGAGCACACCGGCACGACAAACAACAACAACAGCAGCAGCCACGACGACGTCAACGTCGCAGTACGCTGCGCACAACATTCTGCTGTCACAGACGCCACACGCCGCGACGCGCACCGCACACGACCCGCGACACCGTCAACACCGCGCACACTTCGTAGTCGAGCGTCTCGGCACCGGTGTCGCCATGCTCGCCGCTGACGACGACGACGACGACGAGGCAGACAACGATGACAACACGAACAACAGAGGCAATGACAAGAGCAGAGGCGACGAGGCGACGACGCTGCTGCTGCCGGCAGATGCGCTGCCTACCAGCACGTCATCATCAGTGACAGCAGCCGAAGAGACACGACGGCACGGCGCACGTGCGCGATGCGAGCGACCGCGTGTTGTCGTCGTCGACGGCGCCTACACACGCACTGCCGACCTCGTCGCAATGATACGCGGCACGCACCCGTGGTTATGCACGACGACGAGGTTGACGACCACGACCACAACGACGACAACACGCACACACGCACACAAGGTCGACGATGACGACGCCAACAACAGCAGCAGCAAGAAGAAGAAGACGACAGCAGCAGCCGCAGTAGCAACGGACGTGACGAAGGCGACGAGGCCGTTGCGTGTGCGTGTGCGTCGTGTCGTGCTGACGCAGCAAAACTTACCGCTGCTGCGCATGCTTGAGATGGTGCAAGACGCCCTCGACGCGAGGGTGCTGCGCGAGGTGCGTGTGCAGCTCGTGACGTCGGCGTTCGCCGAGGATGAGTTTCGCACCGCAGTCGCCCACGAGCGCGAGGCGTTCCAGTCGCTCGCGCACGCGAAGGCGACGCTCACGGGCACCCTCCTCGTCGACCGCGCCGCGCTGCGACGCACCGAGGCGGCACTCGAGCGCGTGATGACGTACACGCGCGGTCGGCAAACGACGGCGGCCTCGCTGATGCGTCGACAGCAGCAACAGCAGCAGCAGCAACGTCGAGGTGGCAGCGCAGCAGACCGCTACCGCGGCTTGCTCGACGATGCCGGCGAGGACGACGGCGACGGCGCGGCGCAGCCGCTCATCGTCTTTGACGAGCGTGAGTTTCGTTCGACGCTGCCGTACGAGTTGTACAGCAAAGGCGTTGATCTCGTGCCGCTCACACTGACAACGGCCGACTATGTCTTGTCGGAGCGCTATGCGGTGGAGCGGAAGAGCGTGGCGGACTACAACCAGTCCCTGCAGTCCGGCCGCATCACGCAGCAGCTCGCCGCCCTGAGCCGGCGCTACGAGTATGCCATGTGCCTCATCGAATTTGACCGCGTCGCGCCCTTCCGCCTGACGTACACGACGGCGTGGCGCAGCACGAGCGACGGCGCCGCCATGGCGGTGTTGTGGGCGCGCACCGCCCGACTGATGGCCGCCCATCCGCGTGTGACGTTTCTGTGGGCGCGCAGCCCGGCGCACTCGGCGAGCATGCTCGCGGCGCTGAAGCGCGGCCCTGCCGCCGACAATGTCGACCCGAGCGACCCAATGCTCACGGGTGGTGTGGGGCTCGAGGTGGACGACGGCGGCGGTGGTGGTGGCGGTAGCGGGGCGGCGTCGAAGGAGCTGGCGCACTACGCCGCGCGTGTGCTGTCGCGGCTGCCCGGCGTGACGCCGTCGAATGCGCCGCGGCTGATGCAGGCGGCGGGCTCGCTGGCGGGCCTGGCCACGCTCGCAAAGGCGTCACTGTGCGCAGCCATTGGTGAGGAGCACGGCGAGCAGCTGCATCGCTTTTTGCACGAGCCCTTTGTCGAGTCGGTGGACGAGTAGTCTGGCGCTGCTTCGTTGTGCTACTGCGTGTGTACACGCGTACACACATGCACAAGCATATATACACACACACCGAGACACACACACACACATACATACAGATGCATACATACACACATGCATACATTATGTCACTTCACCACGCCATGTGTACATGCGTGCTTGTGTGTGTGTGTGTGTGTGTACGTGTGTCATGTTGCCTGTCTGTTTGCCATGTCACACACACGCACACACACATATATGCAGCAGTGCGTGCCTGTGCGTGTGCATGCCGTCACCGACGACAGCCACTGCCGCGCCGCCGATACTTGCACACGACAGCACCATTGACAGCGATCGTGCTGGTGGCACAATGCGTCACCGTCGACACCGACACCACCACCACCACACGCATCACGGACACGACAACAGCGTCGTCGACCCGCAGCACGCATCGCCGTCGCCGCAGCGCAACGACGGCAGCGGCGGCGGCGTGGCTGCGTCGTCATCGTCGTCGCCGTTGCTCTTGTACAATGGTGCTGCACAAGGCAACAGCTACCCGCCTGCTCCTGCGACGGCGACAACAACAGCAGCAGCACCGTCCGTAGCCGTCGCAGGCATTGCGCCGCGGCGACGTGTGCTGCTGTGTGATCACGTCACAAACACGGGTGCTGTCGTGACGCTCGAGCAGGTCGACTACAGCGACGCGATGCGCGCGTATCGCGTGTGTCGGCAAAGTGCGAAGGGTGCGCCGTACGACATACCGCCCGCTCTGCGTTTGCTCAGTATGGGCAATCTTATGCTGCACGCGGCCGTGCTCGTGTTTCTGCTGCCCCTGTTCACGCGCATCGACGCACACGCGCGCTCGTCGGCCCATGTGCCGGTGTGGCTGCGTCCGCCAACAACGTTGACAATGCACCACAACGTCGACAAGAGCAGCAACAGCAACAGCAGCAGTCGTGCGGACAGTGATGCGGCCATGACGAGCAGTCGCGTGCAGACGCTTGTGTTGGCGGGCATGACAGCGTATGCACCATCGCCGCTGCTGCTGCTGCTCATTGCGGCCGTGCTACTGCTCATCGTACAGCTTGTGTGCAGCGCACGTCGCGTGTACGTCGAGGAGCTGCTTGTCATTCACGGCGTCGGCATGCAGCTGACAAGCTACGGCGCCTTCAACACGTGTCTGTCACGCCGCTTCATTGACCTGCGCCTCATACGCAGCATTGTCATACACGACGCCTTCTGGCGCTACCAGCCCATCTTCTTCCTCTCCTCGTCGATTGAGAACTGGCCGCGACGTCTCGTCTATTTTGACGCCACGCTGCCTCGTCTTGTTGTGCTGCGAACGGTGCTGCGTGGCATGCGACACATTCTCTACGGCCCCGCCGAGGAGGGCCGCAGCTTGGCCGAGATGGAGGAGCAGATGCGCGATGTCGAGGGCAACGCAAGTGACGCCACGGCGGCGGCGGCGCGACGACGCACACGCGCTGCACGGCTGCGACATCGCGCTGCTGCCGCGGCCGCTGCTGGTGGTGCTGGCTACTACTGGCTTGGTGGCGACATGAGTAACAGCAGCGTTGACGACGACAATGACGACGTCGTCGCTGCTGACGACGGCGATGACAACGATGATGGCGACGACATGGTCGACGAGGACGAGGCTGTTGACATGGCCGACGGTACGTATCGCCGTCATCACGGCAATGACATGGACGACGACGATGACGATGACGAGGGCTGCAGCAACAATAGCAATTTGCTGCTGCTGCACCCCTTTGACGTCACGTCGGACGTGGCGGACGACGAATACTAAGCACACACACACACACACACACACGCACACACGTGTGTATACACGCACAGTTTGTGTATGTGTGTGTATATTTGTGTATACATGTATGCAAAGTATGCTGTCGATGCTGTCGTCTTTGTTGCGTCTTGTTCTGTACGTATGTGCTGCATGGACGTGTGTATGTGTGCGTGCGCCAAGACACACTTGTTGCCACCCCCCTGTACGGCTACTGTGTGTGTGTCACAACAACAACAACAGCCACACACGTGAGACAAAGGCAATCGCATACATACACACACGATCTGTAGGCGAGCTGACACATAGACGTGCACATACAAGGATATATACATATACGCGCACATATACCCTACACGCTGTCACGAGCACGGCGACGACTACTACGACCACGACAATATACACATACACACACACGAGAGTGCAGAGTGCACACAGCCAGTATATCCTGCCTGTGTAACAGCGTGTGTCTCTCTGTGTGTGTGTGTATATACACAAGAACTACACAGTGTGTGCGCGAGTGAGTTGTGCGCCGCTTGAGACCGCACACACACTCGCCTGTCTGTCTGTCTTTGTATGTGTGTGTGTGTGTGTGACACGAGCGTAGTGCCCCCCTCACACTCCTCTAACATACCTCCCCCCCTCCCCCCTCTCTTCCTCCCTCTCTCCCTCCCTCCCTCTTTCTCCCCTACACCTCCCTTCTTTCTACACTTGCACTCCTCGGCGTGTCCTCGTGCGGACAGACATATACACACGCATATAGATACACACACAGACGCCTCGCTTTCTTTGCGCACACTTCACACACACACACACACTGCCTCGTTCTTACAGCTGTGTATACACGCACAGAGGCATTGACAGTTACATACCTACACATACACGTGTGTGTGCGCGCGCGCGTCAAGCTCGCAAGACTGCGTGTGCGCGCTTGCGTTGCTGTGTGTGTGACGTTGTGTTGTGCACAATATGCGCGCAGACGCGTTGCGCGCTATTGCGGCGTGCTTTCCGTACAATGCGGAGACGCGTGCGGTACGGCAAACACCGCTGCAATATCCGCCACAGCTAGTACAGCCACAAGACCCCGCCGAAGTTGCAGCCGCGGCGGCGGCGGCAGCGCGTGTGCCGCTCGCGTTCATCGCAGCGCACCCGGCCGCACGCCTGGCAGCTGAGCAACGTCACGTGGGCTGTCGCATTGGCGACCTGCACTTGCGCCTCTGCACCGTACACAAGCGCCACAGCAGCGGCAGCGGCACGCCTCGGGGCGGTGGCGCGCATGCAAAGTGGTGTTGTGTGCATTACGCGAGCGATGTGTGCGGCATGACGAGTTGTGCGTGGTGTGGCGCCTGTTGCTGCGGCGGGGACAATGACGGCGACGTTGGTGACAGCGACAGCGACGACGACGACGAGGAGGATGTGATTGTGACACGTGGCGTAGTGCGCCAGCTGTCGCTGTGCGGCATTGCCTACGTACACGCGCTGCCCCGCACAGCCTGGTGGCTGCGTCGTGCCCCCGTGCCGCCGCTTGCTGTCATTCTGCGACACGTGAGTGACACGTGCGTCCTCTACTGTGTCTCGCTCCTGCCGTCGCTGACGCGGCTGTGTCTGCATGCGTGTGAGCTCATGCGAGAGCTACGCTTTGCACCTGCCGCGCCAACGACGCTGCGCGATGTGCACATCAAGAGCAACCTGATCGAGGACGTGAGCGTGCTGGCGGTGTGTGGCATTCGCGCGTTGAGCCTGGACTGTCCTCGTGTAGGCAACGTGAACGCCTTTGCCGAGCAAACACAGCTGCGTTTACCGGGTCAACGTCGCCGTGACCCGCAGCGGCTGCTTCGCGTGCTCGATGTGCGCAACTGTGCGGCGATAAAGTACCCGCACGTCTTTCAACAAATGTCATCGTTGCGCTCCTTTTCCGTCAGTGTAAACACGCTTGACTCAATCACCTTTGCCGCACACTGCGGTGGAGGTTTTCTGCGCGTCCTGCGGCTCTTCGGCACACGCGTCCGTGCGAGCGTCAGCGAGCGCAACGAGTACGATGAGTGGGCCAGGCTGGGCATCTTGTACCATCTGCGCAAGCTGGTGCTGGTGGGGTGCAGGTTGCCGACCTTGTCGTGGCTGCGCACGTGCGCGCAGCTGCGTCACGCGGAGCTGCGCGACTGCTACGTCGCACAAGCCGACTACGACGCCCTGGGCAGCTCGCTCGATGATCTGTGCACGTTGCAAGTGTACAACTGTAACATGGACGAGGACGTGACATTTTTGCAGCGCTGCGTACAGCTAAGTGTGCTCAAGCTGTTTGGTTGCGCTGCTGTGCGCAACATGCAGGCGCTGAGTGTACTGTGCAACTTGACGGTGCTGTGGTGCAGCGCGAGTGACATGACTGACATCAACTGGCTATCGGCGTGTGAGGGCATGACGGAGCTGCGCTTGCACAGCTGTGCGCGGCTACATGACATGAGCGGGCTCGCAGCACTGCGTCAGCTACGCGTGCTGATACTGGCGCTCACGCCCGTGTCGGACTTGTCCAGCCTGGCACACTGCCGCGCCCTGACGGTGCTTGACATTGCGCTGTGCCCGGGTGTGCGCGACTTGTCGGTGGTCGGCACACTGACGCGGCTGCAGCGCCTGTACCTGCCTGGCTGCGCCATTGCAACCATTGACTGGATCGTGTACTGCACCGCGCTCGAGGAGGTGGTGCTGGAGGGGTGTGCGCGCATACGCGACTTTACGCCGCTTCGCACGCTGCCGCGTCTGCGGCTCGTCAGCCTGCTACACTGCAACCCTGAGGCCTTGCGCTCACTGATGCAGCCAACGACACCGACGTCGATGCACACACACAGCCTACCTCGTAGCTGAGCCCGGTCGTGTCAAGCAAGCAAACAGTCACACACAGACACACATGGAGAGACAGAAGCACACACGCACGCGCATACGAGTGTGTCTATGCACTGCAGTTTTGTTGTTTGTTTACCTTTCTTCTGCCCTTCCTCGCGTGCATGCATGTATGTGTGTGTGTGCGCATACGTTTTTGTGTATGTGTACGTGTACATTTGCTCACTTGTACATTAGCACTGTGTGCATCTGCGGTACTTCACAATGTAATGTGTATGTGTGTATGTTTGTAAGTGTCTGTGCCTGTGTCTGTGTCTGTGTGTTTGTGTGTTTGTGTGTGTGTCTGTGTGTGTTTTGTGTAACGCAGATGTGCAGTACAAGTGTGCACTTGTATAGTATTTTCTGCTCTTGTCGTGCGATGACAAATGATATTGCTGCATGCACACATACACAAACATGTTTGTGTTTCTATTTGTGTGCATAGGTGTGTGTATGCAAGTGTGTGTGTATGCATGTGTGTGTGTGTAGGGAAGGTAACGTGACGTAGAGTATGGCTGCAGTGAGAGAGCTGTCAGCCGTTGCCTACGTCTCACGTTCTTTACGTATCCGTGTATGTGTATTCGTGTTTGTGTTTGTGTTTACGTTTGTGTTTGTATGTTTATGTTTGTGTTTGTGTTTGTGTATGTGCGTGTGTATGCTTTGTGTGCCTTGTTAACGCGAGTGGACGCTGTGGCTACGATTATTGTTTTTATTGACCGCAACCTATGGGATGCACGCAAGCAAGCAAATGCCGTTGCGCGGTCGACGGCGCACGCACCGAAAAGACGACAAGAGGAGAGAAGAGAGTAGACGACAAACCGGCGCTGCGTGACGCTTGCACCTGTCAGGAAGAAGGACAAGTGGCGCCATTCCTGCTGTTGTGTACTGCGAGACCATGTGCGCTCGCGCATGCGTGTGCATTGTTGCGTTTTGTTGTGTACTTGCTGCTTCATGTCACACACACGCACACACACACACACACACACATACACAGAGGTTTTGTGTTGCTTTGCCTGGCGAAGTGGTGTGTGTGCGCGCGTGCTCACCGTCATGACGCAGCGTGCAGTGCGTGTCAACGGCGTGTTGTCGTACTTGGCGTACATCATCAAGGACGCTGGCGTGTACTGCGCTGTGCAGGCGCACAGGCTGCGCAGCGTACGTGACATGTACCCGGTGGTGCGACACCAGAATGTGCGCGCGTACAACAACATGTTGCCGTGGACGCAAGACGCCGCGTTCATTGCACCGACTGCGTTCGTCTGCGGCAATGTAGTGCTTGGCCACGACGCGTGCATCTTCTACCACGCCGCCGTGCGCAACTATCATGGCAAGATACCGACCGTCATTGGCGACCACACGGTGCTGCTCGAGCGTGTCGTATTCACTGGACAGGTGCGCGTGGGCAACAACACATACATTGGCCCCGGCGCCACCCTCGACACGTGCGAGGTTGACGACAATGTGTACATTGGCCCGTGCGCAAGCGTCGCACTTGGTGCGGTGGTGGAGCGCAACGCCATCGTCGCCGCCGGCGCGGCCATTGCGAAGGACGTGCGTGTGCACTCGGGTGAGTTGTGGGCCGGCAACCCGGCGCGGAAGGTCGCTGATGTGACGAATGAGCAGGCGCATGAGCTGAATAAGCTTGTGCACGAGCAAGTCCGCCACGGCAAGGCGCACGCGGCGGCGATGGCGGCGCACGTTGACCGCAACAGCACCTTTGACGAAGCCTGGCTGAAGGATGTGGTGGCGAAGATGGAGGCACAGCAGCGGCAGGTGTCGGTGAAGCTGCCGCTCGACGTGCCGCTCGAGGCGATGCCGTTCCTCGAGCCGCGTGTGCACGTTCGTCGGCCAGGCATTCGCATGCAAGCGTCGACGCCGTCGAGTGCGATTGCGCCGTGGCTGAATGAGCCAGACACTTATATCGGCAACACGTGACACACAAACACACACACATATATATATATATATATATATGCGCACTGTTATCGTTATCGTCGTCTGCCTTTGACATCACGACATGACACGCACTGCATGTCAGCAGCAACGTGTGTACATGTGCACGACGACATGCCCTTGACATTCTTCTAAGCAGTCGCTACACACACACACACACACACACACACACAGTTGCAAACGTTCACGTCAGCGTGCACAGAATGATCAGCACTCACATTGTCGGCGACGATGACGCACCGACGACGGAGCTGCGCGTGCTGACGTTCAACTTGTGGGGCATCTTCATCGCGAAGCTGCGTCGTGAGCGCATGATTGCGTTTGCGCGCAAGGTCGAGCACTATGACATTGCCCTGCTGCAAGAGCAGTTCTCCGAGGACGACTTTGAGCTCATACAGGCTCACATGCCACCGGCGGTGCGCGCGACACGCTACTTTCGCCGCTTCCCCAGCTCCTTCTACGGCAGCGGCTGCGCCGTCATCTCGCGCTTCCCCATCGTCAGCGAGCTCTTCCACGCGTTTGCGCTGCAGGGTCTGCCTGAGATGGTGCTGCATGGCGACTTCTTCGCCAACAAGGGCGTCGCCTTTGTCAAGGTGCTCGTGCCCGTGTACAACAACAACAATGGCGGCGGCGGCACGGTCGCGTCGTCGTCGTTGCGGACGCGCGAGGTGCTGCTGTACACGACCCACCTCATCGCCACGTACGAGCGCGTCAGCAAGCTCGCCGACTGGCGACGCGAGCGCTACCTGCCCTTTCGCCTCTGTCAGATGATTGAGATGGCCGAGTTTATCAGGAGCACGTCGCGGCCAAGCGACTGCGTCATTATCGCTGGCGACTTCAACTGCTCGCAGCACTCCCTCGAGCTGCAAACGCTGCGCTACCTGCTGCGCCGTGGCGGCTACGCGATCGAGTCGGCGCTGCCGCCGGCCCCACCCCCGTCGCGGCATGTCGCCTTTCCGCTCGTCGCGGGCACAACGTCCGAGGGCGGTGTGTTTGTCGGTGAGCACCTGTGCACCTTCTCCCCGCACAACGCCTTCAACGCGTCGTCGACGTCGTACTTGAAGATGATGAACTTTGAAGAGGACGTGCCGAACCAGATTGATCACTTGTTGTACTCGTCCAGTCAGTTCGACACACTGCCCTACACCGACTGCCCCGACGCCGAGGCGTCGGTGCAGCGCGCGACGGCGATGGCGGCGACGCGGTTTGGCATGGCCGCCAGCGGTGTTGTCGTGTTTACGCGCAACGAGGTCGTCGCCGAGGCGGCGGCGTCGTTGCCGCCGGCGTCGACGGCGTCGACGGGCGTGATGACGGTAGCAAAACGCTATCCGCTGTCAGACCACTACGGCGTCGCCATACGTCTGCGTATGCTGCCACAACGTCGTCGTCACAACAACAACAGCAACGACGACGGCGATGACGATGCTGCTGCCGCGATGCGTAAGCCGTTTGTGCCCACCGCACTTGAGGTTGCCGTGCTGCACAGCGCTACAGCGGTGCTCGAGGAGTTTGGCAACACCACTCGTTGGCAAGCAACGTGGCTGAAGCGGCTGGCGATGCTGACGGCGGGCATCAACGTACTCGGCGTAGTGCGCATCGCGATGACGACGCGGCGGCAGCATCGCCTGCTCGTGCAGACGCTCAAGCAAGTGTACCATCGTGGCTGCGCTCAAGAGCGCACGTCGACGGTGGCGCACGAGGCGCTCAACGGCGCTGTCGTCTCAGCCATTGGTGCGACAGCAGCAGCGTCGTCATCGTCGGCGGCGAATGAGGCGAGTACGGCGACGGGCAATGACGGCTTCAAGGCAAAGGTGGCCAATGTGTCGTGTCGTGTCGCGAGCGAGGTGAAGAAGCAGACGATGCGTGGCCTGCGCGCACTGTATGGCCACACGAAGACCCTCGTAAACACGATGAACAACAACAACAACAAGGCTGGGCCCGCGTCTGGTGATGCATCGACACGGGCAACGGCGACCACCACAGAGCCTACCATGCCGCCACTCTCGACGAGTGAGCTGCGCCAGTACGCGTGCGACATCATTGCGCCCATGTCTGCGCGCGCCATGTGCGTCTTTGCGACTGCCAACACGGGGTTGGCGATCATCGCGATCACAACACTCGCCATTGGCATGCTGCACCGCGCTGGCAACGCGAAGATAATAGACGCACAGCTGCGCCGTCTGCGTGAGATGTAGTCGTGGCGTGTGCGCTTGTATGTGTACGACTTGTGTGTACGTGTGCGTTTGTGTCTTTGTATGTGTGTTTGTACAAGATTGTTGACTCTCGCTGTACCTCTGTGTGTGTATGTGTGTGTGTGTGTGTATACAAATGCGTTGTGCAACGACTGTTGCGACAGGGTGGCAACAACGGGTGAAGAAGGGAAGGCACACAGGCGTGTTGACAGATGGTGACGCTGGTTGTGACAGCGAATGTGTGTGTGTGTGTGTGCGTGCGCGCAGTGTTGTTGGCCGCAGCACAACAAGTGCGTGTGTGCGTGCAGACGTGCACGCGAGCATGGTCTACGTCGTTGCATATAATGTTGTGGAGAGATGATGCATGTGCACTCGCACAGCTGTATAGCACGTCGTCTGTCGCGGTCTCCATCTTTGTGTGTATGCGCAGGACGACACGTTTGGTGCACACAAGCGTGCGTGTACTGTGCTTTGTATACATGTAGCGCGTACTCGAGCGGCGCAGGTGGTGTGCTCGTGCAAAAGTCTCGTATATATACATATGTGTGTAGCCGTGTAGGTATGTTTTGGTGTACGTTGTCTTTTCTTCTCTCCTGTTACACTCGCATGTCTCGCAGCTCGGTCGATTGCCGTAAATACACTGTGTGTGTGTGTGTGTGTATAACATAACAGTAGTATGCACACACACACACGTAGGGAGAAGAGTGCGCACGCACATACATATACATACACACACACGCATACATTTGTACATGTATGTTGCCTACGCGCACATGCGCTCATCTTGTCTTCGTCACACACTAGGGAACAAGCACACCGTGTGTACGACAAGATGCAAGTGCGTGCCGGCTGTCTGTTGTTGCCGCATTCGTCAACGTCATCTGCAGCACACGACACGCGCACATCGCATAACAAGGTCAACAGGAGTGTTGACAACAACAACAATGATTGCCACAACATGCACGAGGGCGACAAGTCGCGACGCTGCGTTGTCGTGTCGTCGTGGAGTGTGGCTGCACTGCAGCACACGCTGCGCGCGTACGTCTTGGCATATTTGTCGCGCGTACAAGACGACGATGACGACGCGGCTGTGACGGTGCCGGTGCACTATGCGCCCGATGTGCAGCAGACACTCACGCACGCAAACAACGACGACGACGACGTACGACAGCACCACACGACGACGATGACAGCCTACAGTTTTTGTCTCGTGCCAGGCATGCTCGAGCAGCAGCAGCAGCAACAGCAACAGCGCGACGACGATGACGATGACAACAAACTTGACGCGGCACTGCTTGCGCGCCTTGCTGCCGTGCCCTTGCCGCGTTATGTGGTGCTCGCGGGCGCACACGACGTCGCGGTGCCTGTGTTTGCGTACACGTTGTGCAGCCGCTGCGCACACGCACCACGTGCGCATGATGATGACGACAACAACCACCATGACGATGACGAGGAGGAGGCATGCACGTGTCCATGTCATGACGCGTGCAGCGACAGTGACAGTGACGAGGGCAGTGGCACACTGCACGAGACGCCGCCGTCGCTGCCGCCGCAGCAACACGACGACAAGGGCGACGACGACGATGACGAGGAGGGTGACATGTATTGTCGACCGCTGCTGATGATTGGTGCAGGTGGCATTGGCTGTGAGCTACTCAAGGTGCTCGTGTTGTGTGGCTATCGCGTGTTGCACATTGTCGACCTCGACACGATCGACGCCACCAACCTCAATCGCCAGCTGCTCTTCACTGCCGCGGATGTGGGGCAGTCGAAGGCGCAGCGGGCAGCTGCCGAAGTGCGACGATGGCACGTGGCACGCGCGTACGACGAGCACGCTGGCGACGCAGGCGACCACGACAACGACAAACGAGCTTGTACCACACATGTGTGTGCACCACGGCGGCAACGACGACGACGACAATGCCGCGCACTCGAGGTGGTGGCGCATCACGCCAACATCACCGACGCCGCCTTTGACGACGCCTTCTTCGCTCGCTTTGCGGTGGTGCTCAGCGCACTCGACAATGTGGCGGCGCGGCAGCACGTCAACCGCATGTGTGCGCGTGCGCGTGTGCCGCTCATCGAGAGCGGCACGATGGGCTACAATGGCCAGGTGCAGCCGATTGTGTATGGCCGCGACGAATGCTACGATTGTCAGCCAAAGGCGGCGGAGCGGGTGTCGTTTGCGGTGTGCACGGTGCACGCGCGGCCGACGACGATGGTGCACTGTGTGCACTATGCCAAGGAGCTGTACGAGACGTTGTTTTGCCGCAACAGCAGCAGTGGCGATGGCGACGATGACGATACGAAGCAGCAACAACAGCAGCAACAGCAGCACGACGACGAGGCGGCGACGACGACGACGGCGTCATCTACGCCGCATGGCGAGCTTGACGATGTGCGTGCCATCTTCGATGCATGGCAGCCGCCACCGCCTGCTACGGCAGCCGCCACGGTGTCAACGAGCACGCAAGCTACAGCAACAACGACAACAGCAACAACAACAACAGCAGCAGCGTCTGCATGGTCGTGGTGGCAGCTCGGCCTGCGGCTGGCAACGGTGTTGTTCGACGATAAGGTGCGTCAGCTGCTGGCGATGAAGGCGGACTGGCCGACGGCGCCACCGATGCCGCTCGACATTGCGCAGCTCTCACGCACCTTTGTGACGGACAACAACAACAACAGCAGCAGCAGCAGCGGCGGCGCTGGCGACGACAGCGACAACAATGACAGACAAGAAGGCGACGGTGCTGTCATGGCTGGCGCGTCACTGCAGCCGCAACAGCCACAGACGCAACTGCTGCCGTCGTTTGTTCGTGACGCGGTGGCGCGCTATACGACGGTGCCGAGCGTCGCCGACACTTTACAGCTCTTTTGCGCGGCGGCTGTGATGTGTGCGCTGCGCACGCGCAGCCAACGCGACGGCGACGACGCCGTCGTGCGCGGCTTCAGCAAAGAAGACGACGCGGCGGTGTTCTTTGTCGCGGCGACGGCGAACCTGCGCGCTCGCTGCTTCCACATTGCGCCGCAGACGGTCGAGCAGCTGCGCAGCGTGGCGGGCGGCATTGTGCCGGCGATTGCAACGACAAACGCCATTGTCGCCGCCGCGGTTGTGCAGCAGCTGCGCGTGCTGCTGCTGTCGCAGCGACAGCAGCAGCACGGCGACGTACGGCGAGGTGGTGACGGACGAGGTCAGCCACAGCCACGCTCGCCGCGCGGCGAAGGCGGTAGCCTGTGCAGTCACATGGTGTACGTACGCAAGGCACCGCAAGTGCGTCGACGTCGCGTGCCGGCGTTGCGCGACACGCCGTGGCAGCTGTACTGCAGCAGCAGCAGCGACGACGACGACAATGTCACGTCGCGCAAGCGACGGCGCAGTGACGATGACGACGACAACAATAACGATCACGACGAGAAGAGGACGCAACAGCAACAACGACGCGATGTCGACAGCGACGCACTGGCCGCTGTCGCGGCAGTCGCCACGCGTGTGACCGACTACTACCTCGTACACAGCGCACCCACGCACGCGCCGAATGCGCGCTGTGCGGTGTGTCAGCAGTCGCTGCCGCGGGTGCGCGTGGCGCTCAACATGACTGTCGTCACACTCGGTGCGTTTGTGCGCGACGTCGTCGTCACGGCGCTCGGCTGCGGCGGTGGCGGCGTCGTCGTCTCGCACGCCGGACGCATTTTGTACGACGAGGACGACTATGACGTGCTCGCGTCACGGCCGCTTGTGTGCTTTGCGACGACAACGGCGCGCAGCCACGCCGCTGCCGACGATGGCCATGGTGACGACAGCCACGGCAATGACAAGAGCAGTAGCGACAACAACGATGGCGCGACGGCAGAGCACAACACGACGGACACGCACATGTCCGTCGGCACGGTGACGCCGCTCGTATTCCTGGTCGATGCACTCGATCGCGGTGTCGAGTGGGAGGTGACGGTGACGCACACGGACGACGGCGACGGCGGCGTTGTCGTCGTGCACGGCGTGGCGCAGGCGTTGCGCGACGAGGCGGCCATTGTGCTGCGTCGTGCACAGCTGCAGCAGCAGGAGGAGCGAGAAGACGAACGAGCGCAGCTGCAGCACGACAAGGTGGACAAGGCTGAGCAGGACGTGAAGGCGGCGAGCAACAGCGGCGGCGCGGCGACGGACGTGGCAGCCGCCGTGTGCGTCATTGACATTGACGACAACGACGACGCAACGCAACGTGTCTCGGCAGCAACAACGACGACACCAGTAGTGCAACACGACGACGTGTGCGTCATTGACGACGAGGACGACTAGAGGACGACGCGACACGACGACACGAGTACACACACACACACACCTCTGTGTACGATTACGTATGCGTATGTATGTTTGTGTGTGCGCTGTCGTCGTGTGACGCTACTTGCTTGTGCGTTTACCTTCACATGACACACACACACATACATTCACGCAGAGCGAACGACAACGTGCACGTGTGCGAGATGCCACCGCGGCTGAGTGTGCGGCGTGTTGTCAAGTACACAACGGCGACGTTGCTCGTGAGCAGCGCGGCGGTGCTGCTGCCGCCAAAAGAGGCGCTGCCGGCGCCGCTGCTGCCGGCCCGCGTGCTCGCCGACGGCGTCGGCCGCGCGGCGCGTTGCGTGTACGTTGGCGGTTGCATCTACGCCGACTACGCGTACAGCCTGCGCGACAGCGAGGCGCGGGCGAGCCAGGCGGCGTGGGATGTGGTGCACGCACGCTGCGCACGCCGCCTCGTGCACCTTGCTGAGCGCAACGGCGGCTTGTACGTCAAGGCGGGGCAAATTTTTGCCAACATGAGCCACATACTGCCCGTGCAGTACTGTCGCATCATGTCGGTGCTGCAGAACGACGTCGCACCGCGGCCGTTTGCCGAGATTGTCGCCGTCCTCGAGCGCGACCTGCACGCGCCCGTCGCGGACGTGTTCGCGTCGCTCGACCCGCAGCCGCTCGCGGCGGCGTCGCTTGCGCAAGTGCACCGCGGCCACCTCCGCGACGGCGATGTCGAGGTCGCCGTGAAGGTGCAGTATCTTGACATGGCACAACGCTTTCGCGGTGACATGCGCACCATTGACCTCGCCCTGCGCATCGCCGGCGCCGTTTACCCGGGCTTCGATTTTGGTCAGATTGTGCAGAAGCTCAACGACACGGTCGCCGCCGAGCTCGACTTCCGCGTCGAGGCGCGCAACAGCGCGCGGGCGGCGCGGGAGCTGCGCCGGGGCGGCTTCGCCGACCGCGTCGTGTGCGCCGAGCTGTGCTACCCGTACGTCACGGAGCGCGTCCTTGTCTCACGCTACGTCGCCGACGCCGTCAAGATTGGCGACCGCGCCGGCTTGCGCGCGCGCGGGCTGCGACAGCGCGAGGTGGCCTCGCTGTTCTTTGACGCGATGGCGTATCAGATCTTCACCACGGGCTTCTTTCACGCCGACCCGCACGCCGGCAACGTGCTCGTGCGCCGCTTGCCCGACGGCCGGCCGCAGGTGGTGCTGCTGGACTATGGCTTGTGTGCTGAGCTGACGCCGTCGCAGCGCCGCGAAGTGGCGGCGATATGGACGGCGGCGGTGGTGCACGACGCGGCGGCGCTGCGCCGTCTGGCCGCGCGCTACGGCTGCGGTGACGACTATGCGCTCTTTGCGTCGTGCTTCTTGCAGCACCCGTACGCGTATCACTCGACGCGCAACCGCGTCGTTGACGCCCGCACCCGCGAGTCGATGCGGGCGATGATGCGGAGCGAGATGACAACGATCAATGGCATCATTGCGGCGCTGCCGAAGGAGTATGCGCTCGTGCTGCGCAGCTGCATTGCGATGAAGGCGATCAATCGCGAGCTGGGTGATGCGGCCAACAGACAACTGCGCATGCTGCGCTACTCGCTGCGTGCGGCGAGCACGTCCATGTCGACGCTGCGCGTGTATGGCCTGTTTATGCGTGCGTGGCTCATGGAGTGGTACTCGACGCTCATGCTCGCCGTCGTGCGCTACGCACACCCCGAAGTCGACGACATGCTCGACAGCGCACTGCAAGTCTGCGGCTGACGTAGCATACATACATACATACACGCAAACAAACACGCACGCATGTTCGTACGTACGCACACATATTACAGCAAGTAAGTCATACACGTCGATAGCGTCTCTTTGTATATACATACGCGCGTGTGTGTGTAGCGGTGTACATGGTCACTATGACGTGTGTGTAGTCGCACTGGTCGACTTGCACGTGCATTGCTTGCGCCTTGTGCAGTTTGCGTAGCACACACACAAACGCGGACGTGCTATGCGGCGGTGTGTGTTGCGCCGCGTGGCGCCGTGGGTGCCGCCGCCGCGTCACGACGTGTTCGTCACGATGCCACCCCCACCCGGTGGTGAGGTGGGTGGCTTGTATGGCGTATCGACGGGCTACAGCGAGCGACTGGCGACGACGCCGTACTGGAAGCGCATGGCGCTGTCGACGTATGAGCTGCGCATGCGCGAGAATGCGACGCGCTACCCGATGAGCCCCTACCGCGAAGGCGAGTATGACCTGCGCTACACGATCACGCCCTACCCCGACCGCATTACACACCGCCCGCTGCTCGAGATTGGCGAGGCGCGCAACATACCGCGCCTGCGCGTGCCGGTCATCTTTCTCGTCAACCTGTACAACAGCGAGGAAGGGACGTGGTGGGGCAAAAAGTACGACACGGTCTACGTTGACCGCGACGTTGCGCGCAACGAGCTGCTGCCGCAGCGCTACGCCATTTACGCGACGCCCGAGGCGTATGCGGTGCTCGGCTTGCCGGTGGTGCGGCACCACATACACGAGACGATACCGAAGTCGGAGCACGAGTACAAGAAGGTGCTGGAGAAGCAAAGCTACGAGGAGGAGCGCTGGAAGTACACGATCGAGTACCTCTTCCGCCGCTACGCGCGTGGGCCGCCCGAGCTGCTCGACGACGACGACGACGGCAGTGGCGCGGCGACGGGCGCGCTTGACGGCCTCGAGGAGGCCGCCGCTGTGGCTGAGGGCGCGTTGGCGGGTGGCGACGGTGCTGCGGGGGCTGCCGCACGCAAGGGCCCGGTCAAGCAGCGCAAGGCACGCAAGGTCAAGCTGTACTAGCGCATGTACACAAGTGTGTGTGTGTATGTGATTGCAAGAGGTGACGAGCACGTGTACGCGTACGTCATGTTGCTTTGCTTGTGTGTATATGTGTTGTTTGCATAGCTTGCCACGCATACACGCACGCACGTACATCCTTGTAGCATTCATACATATACACGCAAACACATCCTCGCACACACGACGACGACGACGCGCGTACAATGCTGAACGCGCCGCCGCTGCTGCGCAGCCTCATGGCGCCGCTGCAGCACAATGGCACGTTTGCAATGACGCTGGGTACGAGCATGCTGTGCGCGCTCATGTTGTGGTGGTATGGCCGTAGTACACGTGCGCAGCTGCTGCAGACGCAGCAAAACTGTCGCGTGTTGTGCGAGGGCGCGCTGCAGGAGTGCCGTGCGCTGCTGAAGAAGAGCGAGAGCAGCTGGGGCAGTGACCTGCGCGAGCGCGATGCGCAGGTGCGCCGACTCGAGCTGCAAAATGTCGAGCAAACGCGTAGCGTGGCGCGGCTCGAGGCGGCGGTGCGCGCGTGCTTTCCCGACGACTGACGCGTGCAACGACACACACATACACACACACACATATATACATATATACAGTGTGTGAGAGACGTAGGACATATACATACACATATGCACACACACACACACACACACACACGCATATACGCACAGCGTGACGTGTGTGCACACGGTCTTTGCGTACATGTGCGTGTGTGTGTGACCTTGTTGCGTGCATAGATGCAGTGTCACAGAGTTGGTTGCCTCTTGTGTGGCATAGCATGTCGGCGAAGCACGAGCGTGGTGTGTGGTCACCACCACCACCACCTCCGACGACAACGACGGGTGAAACGCGACACGCGTCTGCGGCTGCGGCAATGGCGCCATCGTCTGCCTTTCTGCAGCACTTTCGCAACCGCGCGCTGCTCGTTGGCAAGGATGGCGCACACGCCGACCTCGTCGCAGTGACAGCCAAGGCGTCGCAAGGCGCAGCAAGCAGCGGCAGCAGCAAGAACAAGGAGAGTAGCAGCAGCACAACAGCTGCAGACAAGACGGGCGTGGTCACAAACGTTGTCGTGGCTGGCGGTGCGGCAGGTGCACATGGGCGGTGTGTGCCGCGACCACGTCGCATCGTCGCACCCGACGTGCTGCAGGCACGAGCAAGGCGCAGTCTCGCTGCCGCCGCTGCTGCAGCCGCAGCGGCCACGACACGGACTGCGACAGTAAGTGCGCACGATGGCTGTGACGGCACACTACACGCCATGTACAGCAGCAGGGACGACGTTGACGAGGCAGACGCAAGTCCGTCGATCGTCGACTGCATCACACTCGACGACGACGCAAACGACGACGACGATGTGGCTGAAGTGTACGACGACAACGATGATGACGAGGAGGACGACGGCGAGGAGGAGGAGGTGGCGACAGGGGTGACATTCTACGCAACGGGCGTCGCGTTGCCACCGCCGTTGCCGTCGACAACAGCAGCACAACACGCGCCAAGCCGCGACGCCGTCCACACGCGCGCGACGGCGACACCGCAGCGCGGCAGTGATGCAACACGACAAGAGCAGCGGCAACAGCACGCGCAACGTCGCCTCTCTGCTACACACGCGACAAGGACACAGATGACAACACACACGGATGCGAGGCGCGCGTCGGCACACGCGCACGACGCACGCGACGGCGTCACGCCGCAGACCACGGCGCCGTCGACACCGCAGTACACGCCGCACTCGCTGGACGAGTACAAGGCACTGATGGAGCGACTGGCGCAGCAGCGTCGTGGTGGCCTCGGGCCTAGCGACACGGACGAGCAGCGCCGCGCACGCGCCAAGAAGGAGCGCGAGCGCGCGTATGGCGTGCAAGCCGAGCGTGCCGCACTCGAACGCATTGCCAAGCAAAAGCAGCAGCAGCAACAGCAAGAGCAGCAGCAACAAGGCGAGGCGACGGTAGCAGCCAATGTCGAGGCGCATGGCAACACATGCCATAGCAGTAGCAGCAGTGGTGGCGGCGACGGCAACAAGGCAGTCACAACAGCAACAACGACAACAGCGACGACGACGGTGGCACCGCAGCCTGTGCCGCGCGAGGTGCAGCAGGCGCGTGAGCGACGCACACGCGCACTCGCGTATGCGCGCCAACTGCCTGTGCGCGTCACGCGTCGCGCGAGTAGCAGCAGCAGCAACAACAAGGGTGGTGGTGGTGGGGGTGCAGATGACGCGCGCGACACGGGTGGTGCAAGCGGCATAACGGCGCTGCGCGACGCGGACGTGCTGGCGGCGGAGCGGCGCGCGTTGCAGCTCGCCGACCTCGAGGCCGCACACGCGCAAAAGAAGAGCGCCGCTGACGCCATACGACGACAAGTCGGTGCCTAGTCGCGCATAGTATGTACACGTGTGCGAGGGTGTGTGCGTGTGTGCATGATGGCGTCACGTGATAGGTGCATGTACGTATATACTTGTTACACGTGCTTGCGCCAGTACACGACGTGTAGAGGCATACGCATCTAGTTCTGTACACACACACACACACACACACACACACACACACACATATATGCACGCAGACAATGACGTGACGGGCGTTGTAGGCGCAAGTGACGCAGTAGCGACGGCGGCAGACGACGCGGGCGGCGGTCATCGTGGTGCAAGTGTGCACATGGACAGCAACAGTAGTAGCCATCACACACTGCACGCAAGCAGCAACAAGGACGACGGTAGCGTTGCACCCGTCGGCGCCGTCACATTGCCGCGTGCGGTGGTGCCCATACGTGGCATCACAGATGTGCTGCGCTCACGCATCAACACGCTTGGCGAGCTCATTCTGCTGCTGACGGCCCGCGCGCTCGACGAGGCGGACAAGCTGGCCGGCGCTGACGGCAGCGGTGTAGCGCACAGCGACAACAGTAGCAACGACAAGGCCAAGGCATGTAGCAGTGTAGTGACGACAACAACAACGACGGCGACGACAACAATGTCGCGTACATCACGTCGCACATCTGCGTCGCCCACGATGTCGACGACGGCGCACACGGTGGTGCGCGTGACGCGGTCGGTGCGCAAGGCGGCACCCTTGTCGCTGGCGCAGCTGCAGACGGCACACCACGTCGACACGCGTGCGCAGTCGTGTCCACTCGGTGGCGGCAACGGTGGCAGTGCCGCGCTCAAGCACAATGCGGCGAGCAACACGGCAGCACACACGGCGACAGCGAGCGACACGTCACACCGCGATGCGCAGCCGTCGCCGCTCGCCGTCGCTTGCACGCCGCCTGTTGCCTGCAGCAGCTACTGCAACGACGAGCACACGACGGCGCTACTCGCACAGTCGGCGGCGTGGTTTGCCGCCTTTCTGCAGCGCCACGCGACAGGCAACAACAACAACAACAGCAAGGAGCATGTGACGGACTGTGAGGCGCATAGCTGTCGCAGTAACAGCGGTCGTCGTGGCAGTGGCGCGTGTACGACGAGCGTGCCGTGCAGCAGCTGCAGCAACGCGTCCTCGCGCGCCACGCGCACGCGTGCGGCGTCGAGCGATGTCATTGTCGTGTCGCCCTCGTCATCGGGGGGACATGCAGCAACAGCACACGGACGCGCGTCGGTGCACGAGTGTGCATGGCACGACGGCAGCAACGACCATGGCGTCGTCGTCGCGCACGACGGCGCAGCAGCAACAGCAGCGTTGCCATTGCAGCGTGTGCTGAGCGCGGACGAAGTGCAATACGACGTGCGCGCGGCGTCGCTGCGTGCGGTGTGTCACATTGTCTATGACGCTCACGGCTGGCGTCATGACATGCCGTGCCGTGTCACATACACGTCGTCTGCATAGCCGCAATGTACACACACACAAACACACACGCACACACACATACAAGCATATCGTGACGTATGTGCACTTGTACAGCACACTTTCACCATCACCACAAAGCAGCAAAAACAACAGCAGCACCATACGACGACTTTCCCTTCTTGTTTCTTGCCCTTTTGCTCTTGTTCATGTGTGTGTGCGCGCATGTACAGCCTTGTGTGTATGTGTGTCAGCGCCGAATCGATACATTTGTACACATGTGCGTGTGTATGTGTTACTGGTGTGTTACATGTGCACACATACACGCATGCCTTTTCTCGTGTATGTAGTGCAGTGTAGTTGTTGTGTGCGCTGTGCTGTGCGTCGCGATGCAGCGCCGACTTGCCGTGACGCGTCGTGTCGCTGTGCCCACGATGACGACAACGACGTCGACGGCCGTGTGGCGTCGCTGGGCGCTGTTGTCGTGCGACAGCTACCGTGCGTCAGCGGCGACAGTGACGGCCGCCGGCGCAGTCGCGTTGCAGTCTGCACGTTGTGGTGTCAAGCTGCTGAACCCGATTGGCAAGCGAGGCAGTCAGCACTATGGCCTCGAGCCGAAGCTGGTCGCTGGCAAGGATGTGGCGCTGAAGCACACGGAGATGTATGACGGCTACACGGACGACTTTGGCGTGTTCAAGGAGGGCCCGCCGACGACGATGCGACTCGAGTATGTGCGCTCAGGCGAGCATGGCCACTCGCAGTATGTGCTCGAGAAGCACATTTGGTCACCGTTCGAGGCCAGTGCGGCGATGATGACGTACTCGCCGCTGTACTATGACTGGTGCGGCTTCTCAAGCCGCGACTACTGGGGCCACCGCACCGGCACCAACCCCGGCAGCAAGGTCACCCTCGGACACTACCGACGCAAGGAGCAGCACGTGGGCGACTACCGCATCATGGTCAACCACAAGCCACAGAAGCGTGTGCCGAAGTGGCTCGCGTGCATTGTGCACATGCGACGTCGCAAGTCCTTCCTCGGCTTCTTCCTCTACGCCAATGGCGCGTACGTGGCCGAGCTGCTGACGTACAAGCAGCTGCCACGACTTGTGTACAATAAGCCGTTCCAGGGCTCGCTGCCGACGATTGGCCAGACGGTGTCGCTCGGCGAGGTGACGTACGGCAAGGAGCTGCACTCGATCGAGATGTACCCGGGCTACGGCGGCGTCATTTGTCGCGCGAGCGGCATGGCGGCGGTGGTGCTGCGCGGGTCGGAGCCGAACCTGGTACCGCTGCTGCTGCCGTCGAAAGAGGTGCGGCTGTTTGACAGCACAGCCCACGCCGTGTTTGGTCGCCGTGCCGGTGTGATGTACAATAAGCATCGCTACTATAGCCACGTCAACGTGAACAAGTACATGCCACATCGCCCCATTGTGCACCCCAAGTCGAAGCGCGTGTCGTCGCACCCGGGCGGTGGCGGCAACGGCGGCAAGACGAACCTCGTCCTGCCCCTTGACTGGCGCCTGCACCCGTACAACAGAGTAAAGACAAAGTACTGGCTCTCGGGCTACATTCTGCGCGGTCGTCAGTACAACCGCTCACACAGCATCGCCGACATCAAGTCGAAGACGTACAGCTGGGCCAACCGCGACCCCGTCTACCGATGACACACGCACACACTATGTGCATGTCTCTCTGCGTATGTGCGTAACGAAGCAAGTGCGTGACGTGCATCGCTATGCATGTGTGTGTGTGTACAATGTGTCTGCATACATCCTCTGCGCCTCTGTAGTTGACGTTACGACAAGCAAGCAAGCAAGCAAGCACACACAACAGCAACACACAACACAACAACAACACACAACAACACAACACAACAACACAACATGCTGCGTGGTTTGGCGAGTGGTCGTGTGCGCGGCGCGACGTGTGTGACGCTGTCATGGCGTGGCGCGTACGCGATGCCGTGGTGTGGCTACTACACTCTGCCCGACTTGAAGATGCCCGCGGCGCTGCCGAAGCTGTCGTACGGCAGTGACAATGGCATACCCCCCGTGCTGAGCCCGCGCCAGCTTGAGCTGCACTACGCAAAGCATCACAAGGCGTACGTGGACAAGCTGAACACGCTCGTCAAGGACAAGGACGGCACAACGATTGAGGAGCTCATGTGTGAGCTGCACAAGGAGCCGAAGCACAAGACGGCGTTCAACCAAGCCGCGCAGCACTTCAACCACACCTTTTACTGGAACTGCCTCATCCCGGGCGGCTGTGCCGCCATCCCGCGCAGCCTGCAGGAGGCGCTGACGGCGTGCTTTGGCAGCGTCGACAAGTTCAAGGAAGAGTTTGCGCTCTCGGGCGTCAACAACTTTGGCTCGGGCTGGACGTGGCTGTGCGTATGCCCCAAGTCGCGCAAGCTGAAGATTGTCAACACGAGCAACGCCGGCTGCCCCGTCACCGACGGCCTGCGGCCCATCTTCACCGCCGACGTGTGGGAGCATGCGTACTACAAGGACTATGAGAATCGCCGGCCGGACTACTTGAAGGAGCTGTGGAACATTGTCAACTGGGACTATGTCGCCGAGACGCACGCAAAGGCACTGCAAGACGAGTAGGGCAGTATCAGCAGCACAAATACAATTGCACACACACACATACGCACAGGTGTAAAAGGTGCACGTTGTATACACAAACACACAAGCAAAGGCAGCACACGGCACATGTACGTTGTGTCGTCGTGCGAGTAGGGCAAAGGTAGGACATCTTGGCCAAAGTACACGTGTCGTGACGTCACGTGTGTGTGCTTGTATATATACACGAAGAAAGGCCACACGCACACACACGTAGGCGCGTGAGCGTAGTAGCAAGGTGACGGTGACGGGTGCGTGTGCGTCACGCTGTGTTGGTGTTGTTGTTGTTTTTGTATACCGAACGTTGTGTAGCAAAAGGGCAATGTTATATTACCGAAGAATGCATACATGCACACACACTCACGCAAACACAGACACGCGCAGACATACACTTTTGTGTGTGCACGAGCGTGTGTTTGTTTGTGTAGGTGGCGTCGATGCACTAGCCGCTTAGTCACTTATGCGCAGCGACGTCACACGCTACCCGCTTACACGCGAACGCACACACACACACATACACGCTTTCACTCGTTGCTCGTACTCTATACACGTGCACGCAGGCACATATATGTGTATGCGTGTGTGTGCGTATGTGTGTGTGCACTCGTGTTTGCGCGCTCGTGCATGTCATGCTGTGTGTGTGTATGTGTGCATATGCGACACATGCTTTGCACTTTGCAACTTGCACACATACATGTAGGCGAATTGACTGACACACACGCACGCACACACATACACACACTTGTCACGATGCAGGAACAAATGCGCCTTGGCATGGCGCTCGATCAGTACACGATGAGCGAGTTTGCCAATGGCACGCTGCAGCACTGCTGGGACATTTGCTACGACCGCAATCTTGCGCGCACCCAGCTCGTCAGCGGCGATGTGCCTGAGGCGACGCTGAAGGCGATGGACAACTGCGGTCGCAAGTGCATTGCACGTCATTTTGAGGTCATGAAGCTGCTCATGGAGAGTCGTGAGCTGCGCGAGAAGGAGGCGCTGCAGGGCCTCGCACCAGGCACGCTCAGCGCACAAAACAACTAGCGAGTGCGCATGTGTGCGTGCGTGTGTGTGTGTGTGTGTGTGTTGACAGGTGTGTAAGGCGATTGTGTACATCACTACACACATACGTATGCATGCATCCTGCCAGCTGTGTCTGTGTGTGTGTGTGAGCGTGTTGCCTGTCCTGTGTTGCTAGCAACTTGTTTGGCAGGTCACGTGTGTGTGCGTGAGCATGGCGAGCAGCGTCAGCAGCAGCA
>JAKVQF020000882.1:0-63915 GCA_023091115.2 Trypanosomatidae sp. Fi-14 | reverse complement strand
CGAGCATCTGTCGCCTTCGTCGTCCTCGTCGCTGTCGTGGCGCAGCAGGACGCGACGACTGTGGCATTGCGCAGCACTAGACAGCGCAACATCGACCGTAGCGACGACAGCAGCAGCAGCAACAGCAGCAATGTCGTCACCGATTGCTGCTGCGGTGTGTTGCGGTGATGTTGACGTGGTGCGATTGCTGTTGCTTGCCGGTGCGTCACCGCATGCGCTGTCATCGACGACGTTGCACGGCACCTTTGCCAATCTGCACAGTGCGAACGGCACACGTGACAGTCACGACGACGACGACGACGACGACGAGGACATGACGAGGCTGCTGCTGTTGTGGCAGATGCTGCGCTCGCCGGCCTCGCTGCTCGAGGCGATGCCGTCACCCTCTGCGTCGTCGTCATCGACAACAACGTCTGCGTGGCTGCGCGACGATGCGTTGTGTGCGACGAATGCGGCAACGACATTGTCATCGCTTGCGTGGCGACTACACTGCGCCAAGACACAACAACAACAACAACACACAAGGATGACAGCAACATTACAGTGTGCCATCACACCGTCGACACGTCACGATGACGCGTGGTTGCAGCAGCTGTTGTTGTCGTGGCGTGCACATTGTGCAGAGCAAGACAAGCTGCTGTGTCCTGCACTTGTGGCGTTGTCGTGTGACGTGTACAGCGCCACGGCGCGTGTGACGCTGCTGCGTGTGCTCACGCACAAGCTAGAGGCGTGCATGCAACTGCGCAGCGCATTGCACCATGCAATCTCTGCGACAGCAGCAGCAACGACGACAACAAACGCGCACGACACGTCGCCGTCGCGGCAGCTGCTGCATTCGTTGCGCAACGTGTATGCGTGCGCGGGTGTGTACACGGCAGCCGTGGCGCGCATGTGCGCGCAGCTGACGAGCGCCACCGCACTGCGCGTGTTGTACGCCGCCGTTGACAGTGACGCGTACATGACACGGCAGCCTCGTGATGTGTACGTGAACGTCGCCGATGACGACAACGACAGCCACTCACAGCACGATGCCAGTGTATGTGTGACGCGTGCGACGGTGCGCGAGGCGGTGCGTCACGCTCGCATCGCGCGCACACGCCTCGCTGCCTACGAGGCAAAGGTCGCCAATGCAGCGACAACAGCGACAGTGTGCGCACACGCTGCAGTACAGCACGAAGCGCAGCGGCCGTCGCATCGTCGTGAAGATAGGGTGTGCATTGCCGTCGAGGACGCACACGACGCTGCTGATGCTGATGATGATGCAGTCTCGTCTGCGCCCTCGTCGCCAGCCTATGTGCTCGTCGACGTGCCAGCCAACCTTTGTCGTCGCCACGCGCCACTGTCGTGTTGCTTGACAAAGCGCAGCAACGACGACGACGCCGCCGCACACGCGACACGCAGTGTGTGGCTGCGTCTGCCTACACACCTGTCACCTGCGCGTGCGCCGACAACGCCGACAAGCGCGACGTTGTGTGACAGCTGCGCGTATGGCTGCGTAGCGCACGACATGCCACTGCACGCGCCACTGCAGCGTGGCGATGTGGTCGTGTTTGCCTGTCGCGTCGACGGCACACGTCCTGTTGCGACGCACATATACGCAGCGTCGGCGCACAATGACGACTGCAGCAGGAGCGACGATGACGAGGACGACGAAGAGAACGACGCGGTCGCCGCCGTCGCAGCAACGGCAAGCAGCAGTGCTGCTGCTACACCTCGTGCGCTGCGTGCGCGTGTCGTGACACTGCCCTTGTCGTTGTCGTTGTCGTTCATGCAGCAACAGCAGCAGCAGCGACAGTCGTGTATGCATTGTCGTCGCAGCAGCGTCAACAACACTCACACGCCACACGAGCACGCACGCGACGGCTGCGCATCGCCGCCGCCGTTGCGACTGTACTGCGTGCATACGTCACTTGCAATGGACGTCACGTGCGGCGACAATGACGACGATGACAATGACGATGACGGCAGCATTGCAGCAACGCCGCTGTCATGGCTGACGGCGCGTGCATCGCAGCGAACATCATTACGCAACGATGACGCGATGACGGCGGCACTGCAGCAGCTGCTGCGGTGTGCTGCAGACAATAACAAGGACGGCAGCACTGCTGCTGCTGCTGCTGCAACACAGCAGCGACGAGGTGATGCGCAGTGCGCGGCGATGCACACGCTGCTCGTCGACGACGTGCTCACTGCCTTGTGCTGTCATCGCACACTGACGCGCTGGTGGTGTGCGGCGGTGTATGCGCACCAGCGGCCACACTGGCTGCGCGTCGTGACGCCGTGTACACACTGCAATGCGTTTGCCGTCGCACACACATCGCCGTGCAGCAGCAACAACCACAACGATGACGATGACAATGGTGGCAGTTGCTGTCCTCGTCGTGCGTGTGTCGTGCGTAGCGCAGCGTGCACACGACGTGCTGCCACAGCACACGCAGTGTTGCAGTCATCACTGTGGCGTAGCGACAGCGACGACGATGATGACACGACGCGCACGGCGATGTGCTTCGCCGTCAGCGCCTTTGCCTCAGCGACAGTCTCGTCATCGTCGTCGTCGTCGTCACCGCCGTCATCGTCATCGCTGTTGCGCGACGACACGTCGTGCAGCGGTGACGCGACGGCAGACGGCCGCGTTGTGGTCGTTGTCGTGCAATGCACACCGACGGCGAAGGTCGCTCGCTGTGATTGCTACTGCGACGTACACATACACGGCGTGGTGCCGCAGTGGGGGCTGTGTGCACTGCATGAGCGTAGCGTGCATACATGCAACGATGCATAGAGCGAGAGAGCGAACATACGAACACACAGCAAGCGCACACGTGTATGAATGTGTGTTTGTCTGTATGTACATTATGTGTTGCCTTGTATGTGTGTGTTTGTGTGTACACTGCGTAGATGCAGATACGTCATGGCAAGGCGCGTGTGACGAGTACGTCGCTGGCGACGTCGACGCACCTGGCGTCACGCTTCGTGCAGACGTTCACCTCAATGGTGCGACCGACAACAACAACAACACGCAGCAACAACAACAACGACGATGCTGACGACAGTCATGCCATGCTTGACGATGCACTATACGCGGCGTTGTCACGTCGTCTTGCGCAGTGGGTTGAGCTGATGCACGACGCAAGCGTGCACAACGATGACGACGATGATGACGATGACGACGGTGTTGTGAATGTCGATGACGACAGCAACAACAACAGCAACAGCAACAACAACAGCAACACCTGCAATGTGTCGTATTTACGCGCAAACGTCGCCGAGCGCTGCTTCGCCTTTCCGCATCTGCTGCTCGTGCCGACGGCGTGGCGCCCGCCACTCGCGCGTGTCGAGGCTGCCGTCATCAACGAGCGCAGCCGTCACGCTACTGCTGCTGCTGCGGCAACAGCAGTGACAACATCAGCAGCAGCCGGTGCTGCTCGTGCGACGGATGTGACGCTGCGTCATGTGCATCTACCCGTCTCCCTCGGCCCCCTTGCCCCACCGCTGCCGCGCTATGTGCCCCTCGCATCGTCTGCACACACAACGACAACAGCAACGACAACAGCAACGACAACAGCAACACAGCTGCGCGATGGTGACGTGCACGTCTTGTGGCGCGCCATGCAACAGCTGTCACGACGCTCAGCCCTGCTGCGTGCGTGGTGTGCGCTGTTGTGCTGCTACGTATGCTGCAACAACAACAACAACTACAGCAACAGTGCCAACAGCAACAGCGACGACGATGGCGACAACACGTACAACAAACATGACGTGTGTAGCGATGGCGTTGCGTTTGTACAGGCCTTTGCACACACGTGTTGTGTTGCCCTGCAACAACAGCAACAGCAACAGCAACAAGAACAACAAGCAGCACAACAACACAGGACGGCACATGGTGTGACGTGTGAGGCGTTGGTGCAATGTTTGTTGCCGTGTGTGTGTGCGCCATCGCTTGCGCAGGTGAGCAGAGCGGGCAATGTCGTCATCGATGACGACAACAAACGCAGCGACAGCAACAACAGCGACGTCGATGTGACGAAGGACACGTCACGCGTGTGCAGTGCTGAGCTGCAGCTGCAGCACGACAATGTGTGCCTGTACGCGAGTGCGCTGCACGCCGAGTGTCGTCGTCTGCAGATTGTCATGCACACGGCCGACGACGATAAGCAACAGCACAACAACGGCAACGGCGAGGACGATGATGTGCACCACGCGGACGACGGCGTCGTGTCGCTGCGTCTGCTGCGACGTACATGTGCATATTTTGTTGCACGTCTGCTCGACACGCTGACACGTCTGCACGAGCGCAGCGCAGCAACGACAACAACGACAACAAAAGCAGCTACTGCACAGGGTGTGTCACGTCGAGGTGCGCGTGTGCTGCGCGTAGGCACGCTGGCCAGCCTCGCCTTGCTACATCCCATGCACGTCACAACAACCGCATCGTCTGCACGACGCACAACAACAGCAGCAGCAACAGCGGCAATGACGACAGCGAGAGGCAGTGCTGCTGCTGCTGCTGCCGAGGCGTCCATGTCTGCCTCACGCAAGCGCGCACGCGACACGGCCATGCGTCTTGTGCACGCGCGTGTGCAGCTGTCACGAGACACAGGTGACGACAACAACAACAGTGTCAGTGAGGGCGGTGGTGTCGCTGCAGCAGCTGTTGTCACACCGTCGCCGCCCGTGCATGGCACGACGAGGGCAACAGCCGCAGCGACGGCAGCGAAGCACAAGCCACGTGATGAGTTGTGGGAGCGACAGCCATCATGTCGCACGCGCTCTGTCGCATTGGCGCAGACGGACAACGACAACAACGCCACAACAACAACAGGCGACTACGTCAATGTCGACGACAGCACAGAGGACGACGAAGATGAGGACGATGACGGCGATGAGGACGATGACGACGATGACGACGACAGCGACGGCGAGGGTGTGCGTGTGCAGTCGAGACGCAGCGCGGCAACGACAATGTCAACACGAGCGGGTCAATGGCAGCGCACACAACGCGAACGCGTCGCACACGCACACGCCGCGGCGCTGCTGACGTCACTGATGCAGTGCTATGACGTCCCGCTGGCGGCATCGGTGCTGACGTGCTATCGCGTCCACCTCGACGACGACGACGACGACGACGAGAACGAGTGCAGTGATGCAGCGGCGGCGGCGGCAGCTGCGTTCGCGGACGTGTCACCGTCGACGACGTCGACGTCGGTGTCGTTGCACACACACGAGCGTTATGTGTGTGGCGGTGTGTTGCATTGGCACACACTCGGCGACTCGTCACGGCATCGTGCAACGCTCGAGCAGCTGCGTAGCAACAACAACAACGACACGAGCGCAACTGCGACAACGAGTATGTAGGCGTGCAGTCACACACACACAGGGAAGCGTGTATGCGTGTCGTTGTGTTGTTGCTTGCCGCTGCGCTGATGTTTGTGCATATGTTTGCGTGTTTTGTGTATGTGTAGTTAGTGCGTAGGTGTGTGCGTGTGCGTAGGTGAGTGCGTAGGTGTGTGTATAGGTGTGTGTATGCGATAGCGAACAAGCATGCATGCAGCTGCAGCTACAGCTGCCATGGGAGCAGCAGCAGCAGCAGCAGCAACGAGCCCCGACGTGTCGCCGCCGTCATT
Organism: Trypanosomatidae sp. Fi-14; assembly: GCA_023091115.2. NCBI lineage: Eukaryota > Euglenozoa > Kinetoplastea > Trypanosomatida > Trypanosomatidae > Trypanosomatidae sp. Fi-14. The sequence goes on along the minus strand of JAKVQF020000882.1, from coordinate 58,294 downwards.
GTCGTCGAGTGCTGCGTGTGGGCGTAGCGGCAGCAGCAACAGCAACAAGAGCAACAGCAGCAGCGACAGAGACAGCGACAGAGACAGCGACAGTGACGGCGATGGCACAGCGAATAGAGATAGCACAAACAGCAGCAGAAGCAGCAGCAGTAGTCAGCACAGCAAGGATAGTGACAGCGATGACGATGCGAGTACGGCGACGACCGCAACAACAACAACAGCAGCGGCAGCAACGGCGACAACGACGACAAGCGGCGCAGACGTCACCGCACCACCGCCCATCAGCATCGTCTCGCGTGAGGGTGTGCATGTGGTCATACCTGACGCCGCCGCCGCGTACTCGGGTGTGCTGCGACGTGTGCTGCAGCAGTGGCAGACGACGTGCGCTCCTCACGCGAGCGCAACAACCACGCCAGCTAGCAGCGACAGTGATGACGGTGATGATGATGACGATGATGATGACGATGACGATGTTGACGATGACAACAACACGGATCACGAGTACACAACTGTGTACGATAGTGAAGCCGAGGCGTACAACACGCTGGCGCGAGCAGCGGCAGCAGCAACAACGACGGCGGCAACCGCGTCGTCGTGCAGCAGTGACGAGGACACTGCTGCTGCTGCGGTTGCCCCGCCGGTGACGCAGCAGCACGCGACAATGCACACCGCACGACGCGACGTCGACGTGACCAAAGAGCGAGCCGCTGCCGCAACGTCACCGCATCGTCTACACAATGGCAGCAACGGCAGGGCCAACAACGATGCCGCAAACAACACGCGCGATGCACAACACACGCACGCCGACGTGTCATCGTCATCGACGTCAGCAGCGACGGCAGCAGCAGCGAGTGTGCATGCGGTGCATGTGCATCACAAGCGCCGCCCTACGCCCGTCTCACCTCTGCAGCCGTCGTCGTCGTCGTCAATGTCGCAACAGCAGCAACGACTGACAACAACAACAGCAACAACAACAACGATAGGCAGCAACAGCAACGAGGCGCTACCGATGCGCAGCATCGCAGGCGACGATGACAGTGACACAGAACGCGAGGGCAGTGCGACAACGGCGGCAACGACGATGCCGTCGCCACCGTCACCGCCGCGTCATCGCACCTTTGCGGATGTCGTGCGCGGTACGTATCGTCGCACACGCGGCAGCGACACGGACAGTGACAGTGACAACGACAATGCGGTGGGGGAGAGGAAGAAGAGCGGCGACGTGGCACGAACAACAGCAACAACAACAACGACAACAACGACAACAGGCACACCGCGTGTTGTTGTTGCGGCGGCGACACTGCTCGATGCGACCACACAGCCCGTCACACTACCCATCTCATCCGCACTCGTCCCGCCACCACGACAACGTCGTTGCAGCTGGCAGACGGCGGCGCATGTGGTGGTGCGCGCCATTGACACACACAGCGACGACGACGGCGATCATGACGAGAGTGTGACGAATGACACAAAAGGCGAGGGCGGTGTGGTGGCGACAGACGTCGCACACGACAACAGCGATGACGATGACGATGACAACGCTGCATACGACAACAACAACGACAACACGGACACCACCAACACAAACAACAGTGACGACAAGGCGAACATGGACGTGCCGCCACCGCTGTGTTACAGTAGCAACAACAGCAATGGCTGTGCTGTTGCTGATGTGGCGGCTGTTGCTGCTGTGACGGCAGACGACGCGGACAACAACAACAACAATAACAGCAGCAGCAGTCACGCGGACGAGTGGACGTCGCCGCGCAGTTGGCATCAGCGCACACCGTGCATGATCGACTACGACGACGGCACCGACGCACTGCATCTCTTCTCGCCTGACGGACAAGAGACGGTGGTGTCGTCGAGCGAGCTGCCACCAGAGCTGTCACCACAGCATCGCGACTATGGCAACAACAACAACAACAACAACAGCAGCAGTAGCAGTAGCAGTCACGCCGCCTACAAGGGTAGCAGCAGCAGTGGCAGCAACCACCACCACAGCAACAACGATATGGGCAGTAGCAATGGCAATGGTGCGTGTGCTGTTGGCAGTGCACGCACCGTCCTCGCCACGCTGTCACGACTGTGTGAAGAGGACGCCGTGGGGGCGTCGACGTCGCACGGCAGCGGTGCGGCAGCAGAGGCAGCAGTGACGAGGACACGCAACAACAACAACACGAGCAACAACGGCAGCAACGGCAGCGTTGTTGTTGTCACGCCCGCCTCACAGGCGAGCAGTCCGCACGGCAGTCCGCGCACAGACGAGTCGCACGAGCACGCAGACACGGCAGTGCGCACGCGCGGCGTGGCGTATCGCTACGCACACATCACACGCGATCACATTGTCATCAACTACACCACTGCAGCAATGCACACTAACGAGGACGAGGACGAGAACGAGGACGAGGACAACGAGGAGGACGAGGACGGTAGTGGCAGCAGCACGACGGCAGCCACGACTGCGTCGTCGTCAACGACGCCCGCGACGACGCCCGCGGAGCAGGCAGAGCCGACGACGGTGGCGTCGGTCAACACACCGGCTGCCGTGGGTGTCGCTGTGAGCAGCAGTAGCAGCGTCGGTACGCACAGCAGCGCAGTGGCAGACGATGACGATGACGACGCGAGCAGCAGCAGCAGCAGTCGCAGTCGTGACGAGGACGACGGCGGTAGCAACGACAGCGACGTCGACGAGGACGAGGACGTGCACACATCGAGCACATCGTCGACCTCGTCCGCTCCGTCACCGCCGCCGTCCTTCTCGACCGAGACGGTGCAGCTGTGCAGCCGTTATCTGCAACGGCTCGCCGAGGCGGTGGCCGCCAGTGAGGCACAGCCGCACTGTCGCCGCACACTGACACCACAGCAGCAGCAGCATCTCTTGGCATCGCAGCAGCAGCTGCGCATGTTTCGCGGTAGCAACCACAAACGCCGTCGCCGTCAACGTCAGCCAACTCATCACGACGATGACGACAGTGACGATGACGAGGCGACGGCCGCCGCGGCGGCGGCTGCCGCTGCCGTGACGACGCCACTGCGCTGTCCGCTCTCGGCCCCACTCGTCACACTGCTGAACAGCTGGGAGTGCGAGTTTGTCTACGGTGATGTGCTGCAGTTGTCGCACGAGGCGCGCGCGGGCGTCGAGGCAATCGCGCACGTGTCGCCGCCGCTCGACTATGTCGATCCGCTGTTTGTGCTGCGTCGGGCCGAGACGCGGCGTGCTCTGCAGGTGCCACCGCCGTCACCGGCGGCGATGCGCAGGTTGACGGAGCTAACACACCTGTCCGCGCAGCTGCGTATTGTGTCGCTGTACACGCTGTGTGTCGCCTGCATGGCGGATTGGATGATGCGATGTGTGTACGCCAACACGGAACACTTCGCCGCCGCGGCGGCCATACGCGGCTGCTTTGGCATCGTCAGTGACTGGAACGAACGTGAGATGGAGTGTCTGCAGATTGAGAATGAGTGGCCCGCTGACGAGGACTGAGTGCGTACACACGCACGCACGCACGCACCGTGAGCGAGAGCAAGGCACGTACACATACATATATAGTTTTGTGCGTTTGTATGTATGTGTATGTATGTGTGTGTACCAGTTGACACTCCCCCACCCATCCACATGCACCGCCCTTCTCACCCCTTCTCTCGCTAGGCTACCTTGTACGTTTACCTTCGGACCTATGCAACGCTACCCACTCTGTGTGTATGTGTGTGTATGTAGCCATTGCCTATAACAACAATAATGTGTGTGTGTGTGCATTGTGTAGAGTGGTGCGTCGTATGCATATGTGCAGGAACGTAGATGTGTGTGTGTGTATGTCGTGTGTGTGTGTGTGAATGCGTCATACAATGTTTGCGCTTGTCGCCCTTGCCCACGCTGTACATTCTACTAGACGGTGCTCACACGTGTACAGTATACATCCTTCCCACTCACCCTACTCACCGCTGTAAGAGTCAGACACACACACTCACACACACACACAGTCACACACACTCACTCACACACACTCACACTCACATCACGCCATGACGCTTGTGCTGAGCAACAAGAAGGGCGAGAGCGCGTCTGTGCCGCTGTCGCAGGCCAAGACGTTGTTTCGTATGCTGGGCAACATCGACGCACTCATCAATGTGCTGCAGACGAGCGCACCAGAGGCAAGTGCAACAGCCGAGACAACAACAACGACAGCGAATGCTGCGGCGACGACGACGGCGGCGGCAGCTGACGCATCGACCGCTGCGCCCGCGACGACTGTCGATCAGGTCGATGACGACGACGATGGCAGCCGCGAGTTTGCGCAAGTGCAGCATGGCGCGAATGGCGACATGCTCATCACGAACCTCGACTACAGCATCGAGGTGCTGAACGCGATGGCGCACTACGCCACGCAGCCAAAGCAGCAACGCACCGAGGCGTTGCAGGTGCCGCTCAAGGACACCATTGACAAGGTCATCACATCGTACGAGCTGACGATGCTGCGCGAGGCCGAGGGCAATGGCTTCTTGCCGCAGCTGCTCGACGCCGCCGCCTATGTCCGCTTCGACACACTTGTCAAGGTCGCGGCGGCGTACTGCAGTGTGCGCATCGACGAGATTGCCAAGGCGGCGCCGAACATCATGGCGGGCGCCGAGCAGATTCGCAGCTTCCTGCAGATGAGCAATGGCTGGACGGCCGAGGAGATGCAGCACCTGACAGACGAGATGGCGTACGTGAAGGAGGTGTGCAAGGACGCGTACTGAGCGTGCACGTTGTGGCGCGTATGCATGTGCGCGCATGCACACGTGTATGTGTGTGCAAATGTGCACAATCGTATTCTTGTCGTTGCTCTTGTCTTTTTTGTACACGGGTCACACAAACTAACGACGACAACGACGACAACAGGAAGAAGAGTAGTGAGTCGACACGGCATGTGTGTTTGTGTGTGTGTGTGTGTGCGTGTTTTTGTATATATATTTGTGTCTTGTGTGCGAGGACGACATGTGTTTCCTTTCTACTTCCGTCACTATTTGCGACTCTTGTGACGCGCAGCGCTGACGCGCTCGCGTGTGCACATTCGCCACGACACGCAAGTGTCTGTGTATGTGTTTCTCGAAAAGCGCATGTGTGTGTGTGTGTGTGTGTGTGTGTGTGTGTATGTATGCATTTGTATTGTGTCTTTTGCTTCGATGTTGCGATACACACACACATATACACACACGATAGGCTACGTAGCAACGTCGCAGACGCCGACTGCATATTGACGAAGGAAAGAAGCGGTGTGGCCGAGTGCGCAAAGGCGACACAGTGACAGTCGAGTGTGTGTGTGTTTGTGTGTGTTTTGCGTCCTTGGCGTGCTACTTTCTTCATACGCCTGTGTGTCTGTGTGTCTGTGTTGTCGCAAACGTGCGTGCGCGTGCCGCCGCCGCCGCGACGAACACGAGACATGTCCTTTGCCTTTCCGCGTGCCGCGTATGCGGCGCGCATCGGCCTCGACGCGCTCCCGCGCACCGCACCCGGCTCACTGGCGCGACTGCGACAGCTCACCGCGATGCACCCCCAGCACATACCGTTCGAGACGATTGACGCCCTGCTGCAGCGCCCCATACCGCTCGACCTGCGTCACATTTGCACGAAGCTGCTGTATGCCGGCCGTGGCGGGTACTGCTTCGAGCACTGCCTGCTGCTCGAGGCCGCCCTGCGCGATGCTGGCTTTGCACAGGTGCACACGGCCCTCGGTAGGGTGTTGTGGGGCGATGGCGCGATTGTCGAGCCGACACACGCCCTCGCACTCGTGCGCTGCCGCGATGGCGACCCCGACGTCGCCGCCGCTCTCGCTCGTGCGCGCGAGCACGACGACGCGGACGCGGACGACGGCAACAGCAGCAGCAAGAACAGCAACAGCCGCCTTGACGCGGGTGAGGCGGCGCCGTGGTGGGTCGCGGATGTGGGCTTCGGCGCGTGCCTGACGCAGGCGCCGCTGCTGCTCGACGTGCGAGGGCCGCAGTACGTGCCCGGCGGCGTCTTTCGCGTGCTGCGACGTGACGCGGGCGAGTATGGCGATGCGGCCATGTACACGGTGCAAGTGCGCATCGCAGCGGGTGATCGTGATCGCAACAGCAACAACAGCCGCGCGCAAGAGGGCAAGATGCACACGCCGCAGACAAGCAGCACAGCAGCCGACAAGGACAGCGCGGGTGAGAGATGGAAGTCGATGTACTGCTTCACCACACGTCCGCAGCCGCTCGACGCGCTGCAGCACGCCAACGACTTTGTCGCGCGCAAGCCGGTGTTCAGTGCGAACATCATGGGCATGAGTGTGCGCGGGAGGTGGCTCGACGACGGCGTCACGTATGTACAGCAGCGCGTGTGCTCGCTGCGCAACAATGTCGTGACGATCAAGCCGGGCTACTCGACCACGTCACTTGCCGCCGCGGCCGCTGCAGCCGCACGCGATGACGGCAGTGGAGACGGTCACACAGCGGCAGCGGAGGCGGCGGCGGCGGCGGCGGCGGTGGCGGCGGACTTGTCTACGCCATTGCAGCGCAAGTATGTGCACACGTGCGCCACACCCGAGGAGTTTTACCACCACCTACAGCGCCACCTCGGCACACAACTCGCGCAAACGGCCTACCCCGAGCACGCCGTCACGCGCGAGGAGTTTTGTCGCGTGGCGCGTGACAAGCTCGCCGAGTTTGCGCGCAACGTCGACGCGAGCAAGATGAGCAAGGACGAGAAGAGCACTGCAGCAAAGCTGTAGTGTGTGTGTGTGCAGTTGTACACAGGCACGCAGGCGTGTGTCGGCGGCAAAAGAGTACAACGCACACACACACACACACACACACACGCATGCACATTCATTCGCTTTCTTTTTCTCTCTCTGTTCTATATATACATACATACACATGCAACGAGGCCAGTGACGATGATGACGTGTACGTGTGTGTGTGTGTGTGTGCACGTGCACGGGGTGAGTGTAACAAACACACACACAACAATGACACGAACGAAGGACGCGCGTGTGTCGCATAACACGCGCACGCGGCGTGGCACGAGAAGGCATGTTCATACGAACGTATATATATACACACACACATACACACACGTACGCACGGTGTATACGCGTATTTTTTCCCGTCGCGCATGCATGTGTCGCTTTTTGTTGCATTGTGCACACAGTGGCATGACAACCTGATTGTATACGCACGTACGCATCTGTGTGTATGTGTGTGTGTGCCCTTGTTTGTTGCTGTCACTGCCTTACTTGTCATGCGTGCACACGTATACGCATGCATGCGCGGACGTGTAGAGGCGCTACCATGTCACGTGAGCAGAGCGTGACGGCGACACAAGGTGCAGCGCGGCGTGTGACGACGACGGCAGCGGCAGTGGGGCCGCAAGAGCGCCATGACGAGTGGCGCTCGCGACGTCTGCGCAGCGAAGCGGAACTGACGATGGTGTACAAGGAGCTGTTCTTTGCTGGTCTGCCGTGTCGCACACCGTACAAGACGGACGCGGCGAGCGAGCACAACAATGGCGACGACGACGACGACCATGACGCCGGTGCTGCGGTGGACGAGGACGTGACGCCCTTTCCCGAGAGCTACGTACGCGACTTCTTTGCCAGCTATGGCCGCATTGAGACGCTCGTGTACGACATACATCGCGGCATTGGCAGCGTCACATTTGCCACGGGCGCAGAGGCGGAGCGCTGTTACTCGTTTGTGCACCTGTCCATGCTGCCTCACCCACACGCCACCGCCGCAGCAGACAACGACGACGCGGCAGCGCGACGGCGACGGCGCGGTGGTCACGCGCCAATGCAGAATATGCTGCTCTGTCTCGAGTATGCGCAGTGCTGTCCGTTTGTCAACCCGACGCTGCTGCTGCTTGACGAGCTGCACGCGGGCGACATGAGCCGCATGCAGCTGTGCACCTACCCACGCATTGAGCGCAAGTACATGGCAAGCACCGCACACGCCGTGGTCGTACGCTGGCATGTCGTCTCAGCAACTGAAGGCACATCTGCAGCAACAGCAACAACGGCAGCACACGCAGACGAGCAAGACGGCGAGGACGCAGCAGCAGAGACGCAAACGACGAGCAGCGACGTGCTGCAGCGCGACGGACCACACTACCCGGGTGGCGAGGTACAGCCTGCGGTGCTGGGCGAGTCGTTGTGGCGTGTGCTGCAGCCGTCACACACGCTGAGAATGACGGCAGCGCGTGCGCGTGGGCAGACGGTGACGGTGCTCGACTTGTGGTGGGAGTACTACAACCGCTACATGGTGCACAAGACGCAGCCGTCGTCGCAGCGCATCGCACATGTGTATTTTGCCGCCGCGAGCAGGCCGTCTGTCGTGCAAGAAGTGCGCGCGCTCGAGCGTGACGCGGCTGAGCGCGGCGACGACAGCAGCGACCGTGGCAGCCACATGACACAGCAACAGCTGCTGCAGCGCCTTTTGCGCGATGACGTCTACCATGGCGTGCTCATCTACTTGCTCGCGGTGCAACGACTACGCTACGACGCGACGTGGGCTAGTCTGATGCGTGATGTGTACACACGCAAGACGGTGCAGCGGGCGCAGGCGTGGTACGCCGCCGCACCCCACGCGCAGCGCGATCAGCTGCAGCTCGAGGCAACGCTCAGCGCTGCCGTCGCCAACGCCGACGCCGACACGGCGTGGCTGCGGCTGCCCTTGTTGCAGGCGGCTGCTCACGTCATTGACAATGTGCGCTATCTACGCCACCTGGCACAGCAACGCAGCAGCAGCAACAGCAACAACAGCAACAGTACGCACAAGGCCGAGTGCGACAAGGGCGGCGGCGCCGAGGACAGCGAGGCGCTGTACAAGGATGTGCTTGCTGCGATTGATCACTACGCGGCGAGCGGGTCGGCGGCGTCGTTGCTGTCAGTGTGCGAGGCGCCAGCGACCTTTGCGGGTGTTGCCGGGCACATTGGCTACGCAGCACTGCATAGCCGTGGCACAGCGTGGCGATCGCTGCTATGGATGCTGTCACTGCCGCTGTCGCTGCTCGCACTCGTCGTGTGTGCATTGGTCGTGATGCAGTGGCACAATACTCGGCACCCACCCATGACACGCAACAACCCTGGCCTGTAATGTGTGTGTGTGTGTGTTTGTTTGTCTGTCTGTGTGTACGTTGCGATGTATGCTAGCCATATGGCAGCGCGCGTCACGTTCGTTGTTGTTGTTGTTGTTGTTTGCATGTGCCTGTGCATGTTTGTGTGTGTATGTTTGCCTGCCTTGTTTGCCTTGCTGCCGTGTGAGACGGCCTTGCAGACGATATGCCGCCGCTGAACAGCAAGGCGACGCGGGCGCTGGTGCGGCAGCGCGATGCAATTGCCGGGCCCAGGTCGTTGCATCGCGGCATACACTACAACAGCAACGTTGACGCGACGCGCACGTACAAGCAAAACAAACACAAGCCCCGCGCCGACCACCGCGACTTGCTCGTGCACCACCAGAAGATCAATGAGGAGTTGCAAGACGTGTACGCGCGCACGGCCGCCCTGCACGCCGAGAATGCCACGATGGAGGAGCGCATTGAGGAGTCGTGGCGGCAGTTTGAGCGCATTGGCGGCAAGCGACCGCGCAACACGCGCGCCGCGACGAGCGCGTCGGCGGCGAGTGCGGTGTTGTGTGTCAACCGCACGGCGGTGCCGTTTGCCGAGCGACTCGCCACGGTCGCGTCGCAGAAGGCTGAGCTGCGGCAGCAGGCGCAGTGGGAGCGCGCCACACGCGGCGAGGCGGTGGACTACAGCAAAGGCAGCGCGCTGCACGCCGCCAAGGACAAGCGTGTGCAGCAGTTCCAGCGGCGGCAGCTGCGCCGCGCACACTTGCTGCGCCGCGTAGGCGACCCTACGCCGCTGAAGCAGTCGGGGCACTATGACTTGTCGACGGGCACGCTGCGCGTGTTCAACAAGACGGTGCGCAACGTGCAGCGCGCCGTGGCACACGACGCGCGTGTGTCGTCGGTGCGTGAGCGGCGGCCAGGCAGTCGCAGTCAGTGGGACGTTGCCGACGTTGCGAATGTCAACCGCCCTGACGTGAACGTGCTGCGCTACACACGCGAGTTTGACCTCGGCCCGGCACGCCGTCGCGGTGGCGGTGCTAGCCGTGGTCGTGGTCGTGGTCGTCACTAGTGCGTGCTAAGTCGTGTAACAATGCGTGCATGCGTGCCTGCATGTCTGTGCGTGTGTGTGCGGATTGCCTTTGTGTGTACACGCTGTCTGCACGTTTGTGTGTATATGTGTGCCAACACGTTGCATGTTTGCTTGTCTGCAGAGCCACACACACACACACACACACACACAGACAGTCACAGCGACACGATGGCGTATGCTAATGCGCGCGTCGGCCTCGTCGTCAACTTTGTCAGCTTTCACGACGACGAGCTGCCCGGCACCAACATCACCGACACGCATGATCCGCGCTCGTTTGTACTCACCACGGGCGCCTACCCACACGAGGTCGTCGTCGGCACACGCGCGTCGTCGGCGAGGCTGTCACGCGTGGTGGTGGTGCTACACGACGCCAAGGACATTGCCATTGACAAGGCCACACTCGACAGGCCGGGTGACGTGTACGAGACGATCACGACACGCACGCTGTCGCGTGGCAGCGCAAGTGAGCACTCTGCACAGCAGCAGCAAGTGCAACAGTATCTGCAGCAGCACACGCTGCCACACAAGGACGCACAGGTGGTGCTCGTTGACCTTGACCCGCAAAGCAGCGGACGCAATGTGCGTGCACTGCGTCTGCGCATCTTGTCAGGCTACAGCGAGTTTGTAGGCATCTACAGCATCGACGCGTGGGGCGAAGAGTCGCAGCAGCGTGTAGCCGTGCTCGAGAGCAAGCCGGAGGTGAACATGTAACACGAATGTGCCTATGTGTGTGTATGTGTGTGTATATGTGTGTATGACGGACAGCGAGCGACGCATGTATGTACACGAGTACGTCATCATCATTGTGTGCCTACATATATACATGTGTGTGTGTGTGTGTGTGTGTGTGTCTGCACTGATGCTGCCCTCGCTTCTGCGCACGTGTGCACACAAGTAGACACAACGACAACGACGACACGATGACGTCGATACTCGATGTGCAGCCGCCCATGGAGCCGATGCAGCGGGCAATGATCATTGCCAAGGACAGCACCATGTCGACGGCGCTGATGAACGTTGTCGCTGGCTACGTCATGGGCTTTGGCTTCTCGCTCTTTGGTGCGATGATCTCCATGGAGACGGCGACGCAGAGCATGGGGGCGCGTGACTTTTTCCGGCACAGCCTGACGTCGGCGGGCAAGCTGGGCTGCAGCTTTGCCTTCTTCGGCTTCCTCTTTGGCGGCATCGAGGTTGCCCTCGAGAAGCGGCGCGGTCGCAAGGACGCCCTCAACCCGACCATCTCGGGTGGACTCATTGGCGGCGCGTATGGCTGGCGCTCGTACAAGTATCCCGGCCTCGTCGCCGGCGTCGTCGGCGGCGCGGCGCTGTCGCTTGTGTTTGAGCGCATGATGGACAAGATGGGCTTTGCACAGCGCTAGCGCGGCAACACGAGCCGGCATACGGCAGCATTGCGTCGTAACAACATGTGTACGTGTGTGTGTGCGTGTGCGTGTGAGTGTGTGTGTGTGTATAACGAGTGCGAGCAGTGACGTACATTTGCACACGGTGCACATACGCATGCACATGTGTGTGTGCATGTGTGAACGCTTGCACATGCCGTTGTTTGCGTGCGTAGTAGTCACACACATACACACACCACTACAACATTCTTTTTCGCTTTCGCATACATACACACACATACATACATATACGTGTCGTCATGCTGCGTCGTCTTGCTACGCCTGCCTTTGCGGCGCTTGCGGCCACGTGCAGCAGCAGCGTCAGCAGCAGCCGTGTCGTGCTGCAGTCCACGCGACGCTGCAACGCGGTCGATGCGGAGGAGACGGCTGCCGCTACACACACCGGCAACAACAACAACAGGCGTGGTGGTGGGTACATGGCACGCAACAACAACAACAACAACAACAATCGTGCACGCGCCCCACGCACACCGCTGCCGCCCGCCTTTGACGTTGTGCACTGGAACGACGACAATGTGGCGGCCGGCCACATGCTCCGCGTCGTGCACCGCGACAGCTTCCTTGTTCTCGACTACCACCAGCAGCGTCACCGCAGCACCGACAATGACGCCGGCCCGCGCTCCGAGCGCATTGTCACGGTGACACTGCCGCCGGTGTACATTGCGCGTCTGCTCGGCGTACTCGAGGGCCGCATCGAACGTGTCGATGTGCAGTCGCGCTTCACCAACGCGGTGTTTGCGCCGGACGTGGCCAAGGGCAAGCACCACTACACGCTGAAGTGTGCCTCGATGCGGCCGACGACGGGGCAGCAGCAGTCCATTGACGGCAACGACCTGAACGAGGAGACGATTGAGTGGGAAGTGAGCTTTGACGCCGCCGAGTCGCTCATGCTGCAGCGCTTCTTGTCCGAGGCGCTGCGCTACAACTCGGGCTTTGCGCGACGCAGCGCGGCAGCGTAGTATGTGTGTGTGTGTGTGTGTGTGTCTGTGTGCTTAGCAGTAGCGTGTCTGTGTATGTGTGTGTTTACGTAAACAAGAGAAGAGAAGATGACATGTGTATGCGTATGCGTGTGTGTGTGTGTGTGTGTAAGGCAGAGCAGGCATGAGTGCCGGTGTAGTGCGCACACATGCATGCAAACACACACACACAAGGGCGTGTACAGCGTAACGCAAGCAAGCAAGAGTGGGTGCGCCTGTCTGCACATGCGAGCACGGAGCGCAAAGCGTAACGAGCAGGTTGTACGTGTGCATATCTGTGTATGTGTGTGTGCGCGCGCATACAATGTATGCGTAAACACAGCTATACCTCACGTGTGCCTGTACACGTGCACTGGCTGACGTGTCGTGCTCGCTGTACACTGTGTCTGCTCTCCTATACGCATACGCACACTTTGTGTATGCACATGTTTGTTTGCGTAGTTGTGCATAGAGCAACGATACGTGTGTACACACATACACACACATACACACGCACACATATATACAACAGCGACGCACACACACACATACACACATACGCGCACACACACACCATGCAGGACATTGACCATGCAGACGAGGGCGGCAGCGGCGTGGATGATGATGTGGTGCGTGCGTACGAGGCGGCAGCGGTGACGCCGTCGCAGTCGTCACACGACGACGACAAGCTGGCGGCAGACGTGGACGTTGACAAGGACAATGATGACGACACGACAAGCATCGATGACAATGTCAAGGAGGACGCCGACAAGGACAAGAGCGGGCACAACAATGCGACGCGGTTGTACACGCAACTCGACGACGATGACGGTGGCCACGACGTCGACGTGCAGCTCGACGCCGGCGAAGAGGAGCAGCGCGAGGCGGACGACGAGAACGACAACGACGCTGACGAGGCTGCGATGGGCGTCGTACACCCACCACCACCAATGCTGCATGCGCCCATGCTGCCACTGACGACAACAGCAACGTCGTCTGCAGCGTACAATAATGGCGGCCGCGGCAGCCGCACCGCGTCACAGCCGCACGCGCGACAGCGCACCCACACGACGACAAGCCGTAGTCGTCACACCGCCGCCACCGGCATGGCCACGCCGCGCACGCCCTCGGCGTCGACGCCGCGGTTGCTGAGCAGCGCCAGTCGGCCGTCCATGTCGATTGTCAGCGCACGCAGCAACGCGACGGCGACGACGATGACGACCGATCAGGTGTTGCACCGCGCGTCGGTCGTGTCGGCGGCGCGCTACCACGCCTCGCGACGCGCCGCCTCGGTGGCACGCACGGTTGGCCTTGGCAGTGTCGTGTCGCCGTCGTCGTACTTGTACGCCAACAACAGCAGCAATAACAGCAACGCAACGGGCGGTGCAGCTGCAGCAGCCTCGACCGCAGGCAGCGTCAGCAGTCGCGCTGCCGCGTCGGTGGGGGGCACGCAGCGACCCTTTCTCACCGAAGCCGAGGTGTTCGCGCTCGAGCGAATGGCGGAGCGTGACGAGCGGCTGCAGCGTGCACGGGCGCGGGCGCAGCAGCTGAGCAGCGAGCGCGACTTGCTCGTCGTGCAGCAAGAGCTGCAGCGGGCGACGAGTGAGCAGCAACGACTGCTGGCGCGCGAGGAGGCGTGGCAGCGCCGCGCCCGTGCAAGCGCCGAGGCACTGGAGCGTCGCACTCGCATCGCCCTGCAGCGTCGTCACGAGCTCGAGGCACAGCGGCAGCAGTTTGCACAGCAGCGCATCGCGAGCGACGATCAGGTGATGACGGACCCGTTCAACATGTGGTACGCCAAGTTTCGCTACGCGACACCGCAGCTGCGCGCCACATCGCCCATTACGCCGGCACGCTACCGCACCGTGTCACCGAACAACGACAACACGAGCACCCACCACACCCACCTCCTCGCCCTCGACTTGCAGCAGCGACGCGAGCAGCAGCAGCAGCAAGCACACAAGGCAACGCGCGGCAGCAGTAGCAACAACAGCAGCACCAACAACAATAACAACATGATGGCCAATGGCCATGGTCGCATGAGCAGTCACAGCGGCCGCGGTGTGGGCACAGCCACACCACGTGGTCATTATGACATGGACAATGACGACAATGACAACAACAACAACGACAACAATGGTGACACACACAAGGCCACGTCGCTGGTGCGACGCGGTCGCGACATGACGGCGGTGGTGCGCTCTCTCACTCCCGCCCACGTCGACGCGGCGGCGGCGATGGTGAGCAACTCGCCGCTGCGGTGGCGCTCACCGAGCATACAGCACCCACGTCCGTGGCATTGACTGACACGCACACACACACACTTATATATGTACGCACATGTACGTGAGTGTGCGTTTGCACATGACGGCAAGGTAACAGCGACGAGTAGGTGTGTAGGTGTGTTTGTGTGTATGTATGTGTATGACATTGTCAGTATATATGTTTACATAAATATATACATATACATACATATGTCGATGCGACATTTGCAGATTGTCACCAATAGATGTTGTTGGTGCTAACGTGTGTTTGTGTGTGCATGTAGCTGTATGTGTGTCTGTGTGTGTGTGTGTGTGTGTGTATGCTGTTGCAACAAAGAAAACGTGCACAAAAAACATAGAGATGGAGTGTGTGTGTGTGTGTTGTGTGTGCCTTGTTGTTGTCGTGTACCGACTACCTCATCGTATGCGCGTGTGTCACACATGTCTTGTGTGTGTGTGTGTGTGTGGCATCACCGTATCGTTTCATGTTGCCGTGTGTGTATGAGTAGCTACTGCGCTGTTTGCTCTCGTGTACGTGTGTTCAGTGCACATGCGGCACAAGTTGCAGGCAAGCCGTGCATGTACGCGCATGTGTATGCATACAAGTAAAGTGTACGACCGTGTAGTGCCATTGTGTATCTTTGTCGCACCGCTACGCAGCGCGGCGGTGCGACGTGCAGTATGTTGTGGTGTGTGCATGTGTGTGTGCATGTAACAACTGTTGCCGTGTGCAGTATGTGCTTGTTGTTTGTGTTGCGTTTGTTTTGCAGCCGTGTCATGGACGACGCATCGTGTGCGTCGTGGCCGTGTGTAGCGCTGACGGCGCTGTGCGACGCAAGCAGCGCGTCATCATCGTCGTCGTCGTCGACACCGCTGCTTGTCGCACTCGTGCGCGAGAATGAGCAGCTGCTCTGCGCCAATGCGCGGCTGCGTCACGCTCTGGCGCTGCGCGAGGAGCAGGCAGTGAGCACAGCCGCGGCGAGCGACAAGGACGACACGGCAACACCGCGGACAAGTCGTGCGCGCGTCGCCGACGCTGCCGTGGCGACACCGAAGCTGTCACCACTACCGCCATCGGCGTCGTCGTCATCGGCCACTGCGCGGATGTGCGTACACGATAGCAAGAGCAGCAGCGTCGTCGACGCGGCGGTGCAGTGCGACGACGATGGCGCAGTTGCCTGCAACGATCACAGCGAGGACGTTGTGCGTGAGCTGCGTGCGGCGTGTTGTGTGCAACAGCGCATGCGCGGCGTGCTCGAGCGCTGTCGCAGCTACCGCGACGCTGGCGGCGCGGATGCGCGTGACAAGCTGCGCGGTGCACTGGACGACGTCACCGTCGCGCTACGCCACTACTCGAGCAACGTAACAACGACGACAGCGGCTGCTGCTGCTGCAGCCACTGATGACAATGATGATAACGATGATGCCGCCAACATTGCTACCGCCACCGCGGTGCGCGACACGTCGCTGTCGATGGCACAAGAAGGTGTGCGCGATGCGCTGCTCTTTGCTCACATCGTGCTACGCGACCATGTGGCGCTGCTGCTGCTGCAACGCCTGCGCAACTAGCACACGTGTGTGTGTGTGTGTGTATGTGTGCACGTCTGCTTACTGCTGCTGCTGCTGCTGACTTGTTTGTGTAATGTATGACTGTGTGTGTGTGTTGTACGTATTGTATATTGTTTTTGCCTCTGTGTGTTGTGTTGCACCGTAGTCGCAAGTGCAACGTGAAGGTCACAGCCGACCACAAGTCGTCGAGAGAGAGCGTACGCACACATACATACATACAAGACACACACATACACGCAGCAGCAGCAGACGTCATGGACGAGAATGACATTGCCGACTTCACCGTGGACGAGAATGCGTCGGCCGAGATTGAGCATGGCCTGACGACGCAGAATCTCAGCGCGCTCGACGTGGACAAGCTGACGGTCGAGTCGCTCGAGGTCATCTCGCGACAGGCGACGGTGAACATTGGCACGATTGGCCACGTCGCACACGGCAAGTCGACGGTGGTCAAGGCGCTGAGCGGCGTCAAGACACAAAAGTACAACCGCGAGGCCCTGATGAACATTACCATCTACCTAGGCTACGCCAACGCGAAGGTGTACGAGTGTGCGCAGTGCCCGCGACCGGATTGCTACCACACGTACCCGTCCTCGCAGCCAGACAAGACGCCGTGCCCGACGTGTGGCAGCGTCATGACGCTCAAGCGCCACTTCTCCTTTGTCGACTGCCCTGGCCACGACGTGCTGATGGCAACAATGCTGAACGGCGCCGCCATCATGGACGCGGCGCTGCTGCTCATCGCCGCCAATGAGAGCTTCCCGCAGCCGCAGACGCTCGAGCACCTGAAGGCGGTGGAGATTATGAAGCTGCGACACCTCATTGTGCTGCAGAACAAGATTGACCTCATTGGCAACGTGCAGGCGTATGACCAGTACCGACAAATACGCGCCTACCTCGACAAGATTGCACTCAATGTGCCCATCATACCGATCAGCGCGCAGCTGAAGCGCAACGTCGATGTGCTGCTCGAGTACCTGGTGCACATCCCCCTCCCCGAACGCAACCTGCGACTGCCCATGCGCATGACTGTGGTGCGCTCCTTTGACATCAACAAGCCCGGCGAGGGCGACATTGAGCAGCTGAAGGGCGGCGTAGCGGGCGGCACCGTGTCGCAGGGCATCATCAAGCTTGACCAGATGGTCGAGATACGACCAGGCCTCATCAAGACGCGCAACACGGCAGTGCAAGGCGGCAGTCACTTTAGCTGCACCCCGCTGTACACACGCATCATCTCCCTCAAGGCGGAGAACAATGTGCTGCAGTTTGCCATCCCTGGCGGCCTCATCGCGGTCGGCACCACGCTCGACCCGACGCTGACGCGGCAGGACAAGATGGTCGGCCACATGCTCGGCGAGAAGGGCTCGCTGCCGGAGGTGTACTGCGAGATGGAGGTGCACTATTACTTGTTCAGCGAGATGGTCGGCGCGAAGGCGTCGAAGGACGGCAAGTCGGCCGCAAAGCGTGTGCAGAAGCTGAATCTGCAGGAGGCGCTGCAGATCAACGTCGGCACGCTGACGGCTGGTGCGACGGTGCTGAGCATGTCGAGTAAGCCGGACATTGTCAAGCTCGAGCTGATTGCGCCGGTGTGCTGCTCGATTGGCGAGCAAGTCGCCATCTCGCGTATGGTCGACAAGACGTTCCGACTGATTGGCTGGGGCACCATACGTCGCGGCGTGCCCATCGAGTAGCCGCGACGCATGGTGATGACAGCACACAGAGACACGCACGCCTGTGTGTGTGTGTCTGTTTGTGTGCGTGTGACTCGTTGTAACAGATATGCTATACATAACATGAGGTGTGTGTGTGTGGCAAGGTGATGAGTGCACACACACATGTGTGTGTGATGACAAGGCAAACACGATCATATATGTATGTGTGTATGTGTGTGTGTGTGTAAGCCATAAGCAACGCTAACGAGAGGTGGTGGGTGCACTCATGTAGATAAGGCGAGTGCGACAAACACAATCTCCTGCATGCACACACAAACGTGTGTGTGTTTGTCTGTATGCGCGCTGACCAGGAACACGTATGACCAACAACACGATGCATGCACATGTTTGCACATATATATGTGTGTGTGTGTGTGTGTGTGTGTGTGTGCATGGCAAGAATGCAGACAAACACACAATGCGCGTGCATCGTCATGCTGCCTGCCTGCTTGCCTCTGCACACAACACGTGTTTGTAGGGCGCACATGTTCTTCTCGTACGTCGTCTACGACACGATCGAGGTCGAGCCGGTGTACTTTGCGCCCATACACACTGCAGCAGCAGCTCCACCTGTAGCAGCAAACGAGGATGACAATACAGACAATGCCGCTGCAGTAGCGACGACCACGCCGTATGTTGCCAGCTACACGGAGGTGCTGGTGCATCGTCTGACGGAGCGCTATGTTGGCCGCGTCGTGCCACAGCGAGGCTTGTGTGTAGCCATTGGCGACATTCTCGACTACTCGCACAGCACCGTCAAGGGCCTCGGCGCGTCTGCGTGGCTGGCGGCGACGTTCGAGGTGTGCGTGTTTGCCCCCGCGCCGGGTACACGCATGCGCGCACGCATTGCGGCACAGTCGCCGCATGGCATCGCCCTGAGCATCGACTTCTTTGCCTGCCCGCTGCATGTGCCGGCGGCGTGCCTGGTGCACGGCTCGCGCTATGACGCCACCACCGGTAGCTGGTACCTGCCCCTGAGCGAAGACGAGCAGCAGCAGCCGCAGCCGCGAGACGAGGCTGACGACGAGGCGACACGGATGCAGCGCAACTACTACATGAAAGGCGAGGACGTGGTTGTGCGCATTGACGCGTGTCTTGTGCGCAGCGAGGACGACGTACTGTGCGACGAGGCGGTGTCACCTGACGGTGGCGGTGACGTGAGCGGCGTGACAGCAACGACGACACCTGTGCCGCCTATGGAGCTGCGTGGCAGCTTTGTCGGTGACGGCCTCGGGCCGACGGTGTGGTTCGAGTGACGCAACGATGACGTAAGAACGCGTGTGTGCGTGCGTGTGTGTGTGGTGTCCATCTGTATACTGCTAACGATGGCGCATCGTGTCGCACACACACACACACACACACACACACACACACATGTACGTGTCATGGCGACAAGGTTGTCGCTTGCATTGCGTACTTTTTTCGTGTTACGCACACGCACACACATATATACACATTCACACGCACAAGCATACACGCACACTCACATACATATACATACACACATACACAGAGAGAGACAGGCAAGCGTACGCACACACACGCACTGTCGCAGCAATGGCGCAGGAGAGCAACGTGCCCAACATCATCGTGTCGCCCGAGAAGTTTCAGCTCGTCGTGGGCGTCAACGAGGACTGCACGATTGAGCTGACCAACGTCGGCTACGACACGGTGCTCTACCGCATGCTGACGACGGCGCGGGACCGGTACTATGTCAAGCACACCAAGGGTGTCATCCGCGGCAACGCCTCGACGCAGGTGACGATCTCGCTCAATCGCAAGCACATGCTCGACGACGCCCCACCCGGGGCTAAGGTACTGAAGGACGACTTCCGCCTCGAGTGCGTCTTTATGGGCGAGCACGACGTCATTGAGCCACACTCGCAGAATGTGCCGCAGATCATCAAGGACCGCAAGGCGGCTGACTCGTCGTCGGTGCTGCGCAAGATGTTGCGCTGTCACTTGTTGCTCGAGCACGACGCCGCTGCGGCGGCGGCGCCCACAGCCGAGGCGGCGCAACGCACAGCAGCAAAGGTAGAGACGGTGGCCGCCGCCGCCGCCGGCGCGGGTGCGGACTCGTTGTCGGGTGGTGTGGCTGCAGCAGGCAAGGCAGCTGGCAATGCAACGCAGCAGGCCGCCGTGACGCGCAAGATGACGCCGCTAGAGATGGAGCATAATACGTTGCTCGAGCAGCAGCGGCGCAAGGGCAGTGGTGGTGGCAGCAGCCTCGTTCCGTCAAAGAAGGTGCTCATCACGGTAGGTGTCGTCGTTGCGCTCTTTGTGGCTTGGCTGTTCAATTTGTGAGACACACACACACACAAACAAACATACACACATATACACATATACATGCCCACGGACGAGGAGCGCGAGCGACATGTGTGCGTGTGCATGAGTGCGTGTGAGTGCGTGTGAATGTGTATGGTATGCACAGGCGAGCCAGGTGCACATGCACATGTGCAAACGGATGACGTAGTGCATACACACATACACACGTACACACGCATACACTTGCACCTCACGTTATACATATATACATATATATACAAATGCACACAGACACTCGTTGCGGCGACTGCACACACACATACACACGGTAGAGGCGTGTTACTGCGCTCATACATGCATAAGTATACAAGTGAGTACACACACACACATGCACATGCACATGCACACGTACATACAGACGATTGCACAAACACATGTACACACGCACGTACACTTGTGTACGTATGTATATATATGTTTGTACCTGTACATGTGTGTGTGTGTATGTGTGTGTACAGAGTAGTAAGTACACGTAAACAGAGGAAGGAGGACAAGCGAGAATGGCACAGCATGTGTGTGTATGTGTGTTTGTGTAAAACAAAAGCTGTAACGTGCGAAGCGTGTCGTGTGCACTTGACAGTGAGCTAGAGCAGAGGCATACACGTCGTTGCGTATGTGTGCGTGTGTGTGTGTGTGTTGTTGTTGTGTCTGTTTACAACATACACACATACACATGCATGCGCGTCGAGGCTGTGCAAGCGCATGCACGCAAACAAGAACAAACACACACACACGCAAGCACTCACACCTGTGTATGTGATGCGGCTACTGCATATGCTGCAACGTCTGCGCATGCAGTAACAGCGTGTCACACATACACACCATACGTACACATTCATACATATATACACACACACGTAAGCATACATATATACATATATACACACGAACACATACGCACACGATGCAGTCGTCACGACGCCGCGTGCTGACACAGCCCTTGCCCGCGCGCGTCGTCGACGATGCGGCGACCACACACGGACTGCGACGTCGACGACGTCCGCGTCACACAGCGCACAATACAGCAACAACAGCAGTCGCCGCGGACAGTGCGACAGGCAATGTGCCGCAGCAGCACGTAGAGCACGGCGTCGCACGTGTCGCTGTCGTAGGCGCCGCTGCAGCACCATCACCACCGCAACAACAACAACAAACACGTGTGCAACGTGCGCTCATCACGGCACAGACACGCAGGGACGACGATGACGATGACGTGGCGCGGCTGTTTGCACCACGTCCACCACCGCAGCCACCCGTCGTGGCGTCGCGTCGGTCTGCACCATCGCACACGGCCACCGCCGTCGCCCCTGTCGTCGCCATCGACAGCGCATCTGCAAGAAGTGCACAAGACAGCAGTAGCAGTAGCAACAAGACAAACAGCGTCAGCAGTCACGCAGACGCCAAGGCGATGGCGGCGCTGCCGCTACCCATGTCGTCAACGTCGCTGCTTGTCGACATGCTCGATGTGTCGTCTCCATCGGTCACTGGCACGACGATGACGACAATGACAAGCGGCAGCAGCAGCAACAACACTGTGAGTGATGCAGCACATACAACGACGACGACGACGACAACGCAGCAACAAAAGTCGCGCACGACGTGCAAGACGAGGCAAGCACGGCCGTCGTCGACGACAACGACGCTGACAAGGAGCGGCAGGCCGTCGCTGTCGCAGACGACGGTCGCGACGACGGCGTCAGTGTCATCGCAGCATCGCTGTCGTTACTGCCAAGCCGACGTCAGTGCTGACCGCGCCGCCGCCACACGACGTCGCATTGCGCAGCTGCTCACGGCCGCACACACGCCGCGTGTGCTGCACCGTGTCTTGCTCGAGACGATTGACTTCTTCACGCATGTGCGGGTGTACGTGGTGCTGCTGCTCGTGCTCGCGCTGCTGCTCTTCGCGGTGCACCGCGGCGGCGTGCTCGACGACGTTGCGGCGACCTTTGTCGTTGCCGATGACAACCGCCCGGGGCTATCGTTTTGGGCGCGCTATCAGCACGGCAACCGCACCTTCCCGCGCAAGCATCCCGTGCTCATCATCCCCGGCTTCATCACGGCGGCGCTGGAGGTGTGGCAAGGCGAGCTGCCGTGTCTGCGCGAGCAGGCGATGCTGACGAACGCGTTCCGGCAGCACATGTTCGGCCCCCAGATGCTCTTCCTCATCTTGCGCAACCCGCAGTGCTGGCTCGACCTGTTCAGCCTCGACCGCGTCACCGGCCTCGACCGCGACGGCGCCCGCGTGCGCGCCGACTCGGGCTTCGCCTCTGTCGACTTCTTTGTCGCCGGTTACTGGGTCTGGGCAAAGATACTGATCAACCTCGCCGACGTTGGCTACGACCCGCAGAGCATGGCCGTCATCACGCACGACTGGCGCCTCGCCCCGCGCGCGATGCACGAGCGCGACGGCCTCTTCTACCAGATCCGCAACACACTGCAGTTCCTGACGCAGAAGAATGGCGAGCGTGCGGTGGTCATCTCACACAGCTACGGCGTCAGCGTCGCCCTCGCCTTTTTTCGCTGGGCAGAGGCGCACGAGCGCGGCTTTGTGGACCGCCATGTGGCCTATTATGTAAACATTGGTGGCACCACAATGGGGCTGCCCAAGTCGGTGTCGGCGCTGCTGCTCGGTGACGTGCGCGACACGATCGCCATCCCGCGCGCGGCACGGACGGTGCTCGACACGTTCATCAGCCAGAGTGCGCGCTACAACACGACGCGGACGTGGAGCTCGCTGTTTGCGATGCTGCCGCGCGGGTGCGCGGCGCTGACGCCGGAGCTGCTGCGGCTGGGCAATGGCACGGTGCTGCCGCTGCCGCGCGTCCTGGCGCTGCTCGAGGCGGAGTGTGTGCGGACTGGTCACGTGGCGTGTGCGCGTGCGGTGCGCGCACACCGCGACACGGTCGCCCACACGCTGCCGTCGCTGCCACACGCCCCCCACACGACGGCGGTGTGCCTGTACGGGGTCAACAAGCCGGCCGAGGTGGGCTACGTGCTCGAGCACACTGCTGCCAACAACACACCAGCAGCAGCAGCGTCAGCAGCAACAAAAACAACAAACGAGAGCATGACGGGCGCGGCAGACGAGGCAGAGGCGTCTGCGTCAATGTGGCCGTATCTGGGCGAGCTGCTCACCAACACCAGCTACACGGACAAGGACACGGTGCGTGGCGTACGCCTGAGCGACGGCGATGGGACGGTGCCGCTGCTGTCACTCGGGTATATGTGTCGCGCCGCGAATGGCTGGCGTCGCGACGTCGGCCGTGTCGTGACGATGGAGTTCCGTCACGACGAGCGCGCCATGTCGCCGCTGAACCTGCGTGGCAGCAGCGTCAGTGGCGACCACGTCGACATACTGGGAAACTTTGAGCTCATTGACACGATACTGAAGCTCGCGAGCGGGGTCAGCGAACTCGACGACGTTGCCGCGGACGACGACGTCGACGACGTGGACGCGGACACGGCTGGTGAGGCAGACGGTCGCACGCGACAGCGCACCGACGGCGACGACACACACCAACAGGAGGACAACAACGACAACGACAAGGACGACGCGGACGCGACGCGGCGGCGGTGGCGTCGTGTGGTGCAGCGACGTCAGGCAACGGCGGCGCGGCGACGCGGCCACCGCGTGCGCGACCGCATCTACTCGGACATTGACCGCCTCATCGCCACACAAGCCGCCGAGTGTCTGACGCAGCCGCGCGACGATGAGGAGCACAACAACAACGACAACAAGGTCGAAACGGCAAACATGACGGCGACACCACAACATGGCTAGCGAATGTACACACACATTTACGCAAAAACACACATGTGTGCGTGTGTGTGCACCGTTGTCTGCATGGACATGTGCGCGTGTGTATATGTGCGTGCCTTGCTTACTAGTCGTCTATACATATATACACGCACACGCGTACAGATACACGCACACACACGCACACACACACATACCTATATACACGTAACATAGTCTAGCTTTTTGGCGTTGGTGCTTGCGTGTCATGCGGCGCGCACGCAGTACACCGCCGACGGCGCGGGCACGGCGGCCGCGTCATGACAACGACAGTGATGCTGACATGCTGCACAACAGCGACGACGACGACGATGACCACGTCACGGCGACGACCACGACGACGACCACCACGACGACTGCGCCTGCCACAACACGTGTCGCCGCCACGACGACGACGGCGACGGCGGCTGCCACCACCACAACAAGAGGAGCAGCACCGACACGGACAGTGGCGGCGCGACTGCCCTTGTATGGCAAACAATACAAGACAACAAGAGCAACCACAGCTGCTGCTGCAGCGACAAACAACACGAGCCACAACAGCAACAAGTATAACAACAACAACAACAACAACGGCAGCAGCGGCAACAGCGTGAGCGCAAGCAAGAAGACGTTGCTGCCGCAGTTCCTGTACATGCACGGCCGCACCGTCTACGGCGGCAACCCCATCGTGCAGCAGACGCTGCCCGGTTACTTTGCCTATGCATCGCCCTTTGTCATGGTGCCGCTGCTGTTTGTGCTCATGGTGCCCTTTGTCGTTGTCGGCGCCAGCATTCTTGTCAAGAGCACCAGCCGCCACACGGTGACGCTGTCGTACAGCGACATACACCGCTACCAGTACACCCCCGACGACCCCGCCGTCAACGTCAACGACGGCGTCAGCGCGTTTGTGGTGGACGGGGTGACGCATCGGCAGGGCACCGTGACGTGGGTGACGTTCAACGTGACGGAGCACATGCGCGCGCCCGTGTACATGTACTACACGATTGACAATATGTATCAAAACTACCGCGCCTTCCACGCCGGCCGCAGCGCGACGCAGCTGCGTGGCGTGCCCTACCGCGGCCCCACGCGCGAGTGCGAGCCGTATGACACGCCCGGCTACGTCGACGGCAGCGGCGACCACGTGTACGTCAACTACACGGTGCCGTCGCACGACGGCGGCGCCGGCACGCGCGTGTCGCGGCGGGCGAGCTCGTTTTACTACTACCCGTGCGGCATTGCGCCGTGGGCCATGTTCAATGACACGTTTGTGCTCTACCGCGTCGTCGACGAGCGCGCGCACAACGATAGCAGCAGCAGCAGCAGCAGCAGCGATGACGGCGGCAGCGATTACAATCGCAGCAGCAGTTCGTCGCCGCCATCGCAGCGGCTGCTGCTCGTGTGCAACAGCACCGACTTTGACGCGCAGGGCACGCCGCTGCACGGCAGCCGCGCACCGAACCAGTGCAGCAAGGCGTCGATTAGCTGGCCGGCCGACACGCGCAAGCGCTTCAGGCCGCTCGTGCCGGACGCGCTGTGGTGGTCGCGGCGCTTTCCGTACCCGACGAGCAACGCGTACCTGAACGCGGGCTGGTACCTGAACGAGCCCGGCCACGCCGTGCCTGACCCGCAAGACCTTGACCTGCAGGTGTGGCTGCGCTCGGCGCCGACGTC
The DNA here is from genome assembly GCA_023091115.2 of Trypanosomatidae sp. Fi-14. Classification (NCBI taxonomy): domain Eukaryota; phylum Euglenozoa; class Kinetoplastea; order Trypanosomatida; family Trypanosomatidae; species Trypanosomatidae sp. Fi-14. Next base: position 32,429 of record JAKVQF020000882.1, on the reverse strand, counting down.
GTCGTTCCGCAAGCTGCACCGCGTCCTTGACACCGCGCTGCCGCCCGGCACGTACGCGCTGCGGGTGACCGAGTACTATGACGTGGTGTCGTTTCGCGGCCGCAAGGGTGTCGTGCTGCGGGGCAAGAGCTGGGTGAATGACAGCGACACGCCGCTCGGCGTCCTCTTCGCCGCCATGGGCTGCGCGTGCTTTGTGCTTGGCGTCAGCTTCCTCGTCGAGTATGCGCTGCAGCGCTGCGCTGGCGCGCGGCGCGGTGCGCGGCTGCCGCTGCCGCGTCGTCGCTGGTTTTGCTTCGACCCCGACGGCGTCGAGTTTGCGCGGTACTACCAGCTCCGCATGCGCCGCCACCGCGTCACGGCGGAGCTGCAGCGCGCGCAGGAGGTCGAGCGTGCCTACTATGGCGCCGCCAATGACGCGATGGACAGCGCCAACAACAATGACGATGCCGCCGTCGTCGCGGCACTCGCGGCAACCAGCGCCGCCGCGGACGACGACGCGGCAATGCTGCAGCGCAACGACGCCGCCATGCTCGCCGCGCACAATGGCAGCGTGCTCGCCGCCCACAGCGACGTGTCGTCGCTATAGCAAACAAATAGTTCACATACACAAACACACAATAACAAAAAACACAACACGTGTGCGTGTGCACATGTCTGTGTGTACCATTGCGTGGCACAATGTTGTCTGTATCTTGCTTGCGCAAAAAGCAAAAATGGTACGACGGGCGGGGATCGAACCCGCGATCTCTCGCGTGTGAGGCGAATGTCCTAACCACTAGACGACCATCGCGTTGTGTTTGTGGTCATGTGCACGCAAGCTATGTAAAGTAAGACTAACACCGCGTGTGCCACCATTTAGTGTGACGTTGTGGCGCAATGGAAGCGCGTCGGATTCCGGATCCGAAGGTTGCGGGTTCGACCCCCGTCAGCGTTGCTTACTTTTGCATTTGCGCTGTTTGCGTAACAGGTGCACACACGTCGTGCTGTCACAGCTGCACGACGGGGAGATAGTTCAGTGGCAGAACATCAGATTGTGGCTCTGAATACCCGGGTCCGATTCCCGGTCTCCCCTTTTTTGTTTGTGTGCACATGTGTGAGTAGCAATACAAAGCAGAGCAAGACAAGACAAGTGACGCATATACACACACACGCACGTTGAGGCGCATGGCATACGTCGTACTTTGCGTCTTGTCATGCTTGCTTCACTATACGTTACGCCGTCATCTGCTATACACACACACATACATACACGTGTTTGTGTGTCGCCTTGCCGTTCATATTACGTGCCCTTACGCCTGCTCCTACTTTTGCACACACGCACGCATGTGCGCGTGACCGTGTTACTACACTTGTTTGCCCTGCTTACGCACACATACGTCTGTTTTGCTGTAAACGCACACGCACACTTTTACATTGTCTGTGCGGCAAACGCGAACGAGTCGATGAAGGTCTGCAGGTGGCGCTCGTACTTGCGCCACTGTCCGGCGACAACCTCCCAGCGAAGGACGGTGCTGACGCCGTCGCGGCAGAAGATGTACACCGCCTCGCGCATCTGCAGCTGTGTGTTCGGGCCCACCTCCTGCATCGCCGTCGACTGGAACGTCAAGCAGCGCTCACCCTTCAGCGTCGTCTCGCGCAGGTCGCTGATGCTGCCGAGCGAGTCGTCCGACTGGACGCGCGTGCGCCACTCCTCGAGCGTCGCCATGCAGTCGGGCTCGTCCGCTGGCGTGCCCACGCGCACCGTCACGAGCGGCCCACGCTGCTCCGGTGGCACCTCGCCGCCCTGCAGCTCGCTGATGCTGCCGTGCGGGATGTAGATGATCGTGCTCGGGTTCAGCACGCTCGCGACGACGTGGCTGCCGGCGAGCATGTCGAAGCTGTACGCCGCATCGGCCGCCACAAAGCGTGCGCCACCGCCACCGCCGTGCGTTGTCGACGACGCAGCAGCAGCGGGCACGACGCTCTTTAGCACCGCCGCGAGCATGCTCTCGGGCACGTACGACACCGCCTTCTGCAGCGGCGTCACGACGAGCGTGTAGTCGCCAAACGTGCACACCTTCGTCTCGCGTGCGCCGTCGACGAGGCGCGAGGTCACTTCGACGTCGTCGACGGTGCGCGTGCTGCGCACGTTGCCACGCGGCGCCGGTGCGCTGGTGCGCGCGTACAACGCCACACGCTCGCGCTTCGTCGACGATGCGTGGTGGAAGATGGCGAGTGGTCGTGCGGCGGGGCCGCTGCTGCTGTCAGCGTCGCCGTCGACGGCCTTGTCACCGTACTGCCACTCCCACGCCGTGTCAATGTGCACGCACACGGCGCCGGTGCACACCTCAATGTACGACGGCGCACCGTCGCCACCGCCGCTCGTCGGCGATGTCAGCTGCACGTTGCGCGCGAGCTGCATGAACGTGTCGCGGTGCTGCTGCGACGCCGACAGGCTGCTCGTCATCTGCAGCACATAGGCGACGCCATCACGCATCGTCGACAGGCTCGTAACGCACATGTTGAACAGCGGTGGTGTGCTCTGCACATACTCGATGATGTGTCGGAAGGGGCCGACGCTGATGGCCTCGTCGCGCCGCACCGACGGCTGTATGGTGCCGTACGTGAGCATCAGCAGCTGCTGCATCGACACCTCCTTCGAGCGCTCGTTGAACTCGCCGAGTGTCAGGTTCTCCATGTGGATGTCCTCGGCGGTGAGGGCGATGATCGGCACCTGCCCCGGCGTCGGCGCCGCCGTCGGGTCGCCCCACTCAGGGTTGCTCAGCGACACGATGACGATGTTCGGCGACGGCGCAAACTCGCGCGTCGCCTCCCAGCCCTCGGGCAGGCGCAGCGTGACGCCAAGCCGCTCCAGCGCCACCTCCTTGCCAGCAGCGATGCTGCTGTCGCTCGCAGGCGGTGCGGAGGGCGTCGTCACCGCTGCTGGCTTGACTGCGGCAGGCGGTGTTGCTGTCGCAGCGGCCTTTGTCGCTACGGATGCCGCTGCTGCCGCTGCTTGTTGCTGCTTCTGCGCCTGCTCGCTGCGCTCCATGTCCTCGAGCACCTTGTCGAGCACCGCCATCGGCTCCTCGACAGGCGCGCGAGGAGCGAGCGTGGCAGGTGACGTTACCGACGATGCTGCTACTGCGGCAGTAGCAGGCACAGTCGCCACCTCCGTAACTCGTGCCGCGGGTGCCGGCACTGGTGCGGCAAACAAGTCATCGTCGGCGTCCTTGCGCACCGCGCCATGCGCCTGCTTCGCCGCGCTGTCGCTAACGTCATGCGCACCGCGTCGTCGCCACAGCAGCGCCGCCGCCGTTGCACTCACCGCCGCCACGGCCGCCACCGCCACCACCGTCTTGCTACGCTTGTCCATGACTACACAGCAAGCAACAGACAGCATTGCACAGCAGACAACCACACGCACACTCACGCATATACACTTGCACTCATTGTACATCACGAAGCGACGGCCTGTCGCACGCGCACAGTGGTACGGCAGACTGGGCACTCGTCGACGGCGGCGGCGCAGGCGGCGCAGAGGCACCAGTGACCGCACGGCACGAGCACGACACTGCGGGCCGCCGTGTAGCACACGATGCACCGCTCGCCAGCCGACGACGCATCAGCACCCGCGCCGTCGATCTTGTTCGCTGCGCCGTCGGCGACGCTGCATAGCGGGCACACGCCACTCGACTCGATGGCGGCAGCGAGGCTGTCGAGCACGTCGCGCAGCGACGACGACGCCGGCCGCCAGTTGGCGAGCGCGGCGCAGTAGCAGCGCCCAGTGGCGTCGACGCACGGGTGGTTCGCCGCGAGGCGCAGCTGTGCCGCTAGCGCACCGTCGTCGCCACTGCCGCTGCTCGTTACTGCCGCATCGCACGCGGCGACGTACACGTGTGGTGGCTCGACAGGGTACTGATGCGTCAGCCACAACTGCACCGGCAGCACGATGCTGCTGCCGTCACCATCCCCGTCGCTGCATCTGTCGCCACGCACACGCACCGGCAGACCGCCGTACACGCACAGTGACGGCAGCGCCGTGTTGCCCCACGTCGTCACGCACCAGTGCATGCCGCACGCACTCACCACGCTGTCCACGTCATCGACAATGGCGCGCAGCACCTCGGGCGTGCAGTGCGTCGACCGCGAAAAGAAGCTCACGATATTGTCATACATCGCGTTGTATGTACATGTGTCGCTAAGGTGCTGAAGATATAGAAACAAGCAAGCAGACAAAGAGTGCGACACACATACGCGCACAACGACGCTGCGTGCACACCAACAACGCGCTGCACGTCAAACGAACTATAAACGTTTGCTCTTGTTGACGATGTCCGATATAGTATAATGGTTAGAACACCTGGCTTTCACCCAGGAGATCCGGGTTCGATACCCGGTATCGGAGCTTTTTGTGCGCAGCGCGTTCGCAACACGCTGCAGAAAACAAAAGGGGAGACCGGGAATCGGACCCGGGTATTCAGAGCCACAATCTGATGTTCTGCCACTGAACTATCTCCCCGTCGTGCAAATGTGTGCCGTTTCAACAGGCAGATTATGAGAAGGCCATTTACATTTGTCGCGTTAGCACATGTTACGTGCAGCTGTCCTGTGTCATCTGCATTACGCATTTTCCATTGTTACTTGCGCACGCATCGTAGTCATGGATGAGCTTGTGGAGCTGGCGGCGAGCGAGGATGCCGAGTGTGTGCTGCGTGCCGTCGACCGCGTCTTTCGGCGTCTGCTCGCCGACTTGCTGCTGCACGCCACTTCCTCCTCGTCACCGCAACAGGAGGAGCGCGCGGTGCGCTACGACAATGCAGCGCTGCAGCGCCACACCGCGGGCGTGTCGCACGCGTTCGTGGTGCGGCTCTTCGCGCTACTCGGCTACCGCGCAGACGTGGCGCGCGCGGCGTACGTGTACGACGCAGGCGACGACGTCGACGCCGAGGCGAGGCTGAGGCGCGCCGATGCGGCGCTGTCGCAGCTCGAGGAGGCGCTACGCAAGCGACAAGGGCACGGAGGCGACCACAATGACGGCATCGACGTCACTGCACTGCGCGCACTCGCGCAGCGCCGACGCGACGCGCGGGCTACTCTGGCGACGCCACACGCGTCGAGTGACACGCAACAGCAGCAGCAGCAGCCTGCGCCATGCGCGGACGACGAGGTGCACGACGAGGCGCTGGTCGAGCGGGTGCGACACACGCTCCTGCACACGGGGCGACTGCGCAACAGCGTCTTTGACGCACGCGACATGCGAGTGCGACGCATGACGCACGGCCGCCACTTTGCGTGCAGCGAGCGCTGCGGCGACGACTGCCTCGAGGTACACTGGCACGCGTACTCCTCGCGCAACCTCATGTACGCCTGTCTGGCGCACTTGTCGCCCGACGGCGCGACGGTGCTGCACCTCGGCTACGAGCATGGCTACCAGTACAACAGCATCCCCGGCACGCGCCACTTTCGCCGCACCGTGCACTTCAGCGAGAAGCACACGACCGTCGACGGCGCCCTCCTGCGCAACGTGCACCACGACAAGCCCGTCGACGCGTGCATTTACTGCAACACGCCCTTCAGCGTGCTATGGGCATAAGCTGAGCAAACGTTGACGTGTGTGTGTGCATTTGCGCAAGCAGCGAAGTTACATGTGCGCTGCTTGACTTGCTCTTCCTCTTGTAGCGAAATGCTAGGTCATGCTTGTGGTGTTGCTGTGGTGTCTGCAATGGCTGCTTGTGCACAGTGTCGTGTGTGCGGTGCGCGTGTGCGCCGCCGTGCAACTGTCCATTGCCGCCGTCGCCGTAGAGGTGTGGCGCCGCGCGCGTGTCACGCTCGTCGACGTCGCCTTGTGTGCACCGCTGTCGGTTGCATTGGCCGCTGACGGCGCACTCGCCTGCCGCGTCACGCGCTGCCGCGTCGCGCGTGTGGGCGTGCAGCTGCGTCGCCGACCATGCCGCCTGCTCGTCCGCCTTCGCGCACTCGACGTCGACGTCGATGTCGTGCGTGCGCCAGCAGACGCAGCAGCACGCCGTCAACGCGACGGCAGCGCACAGGTGGCGCCTGCGGCGTGGTGGCGTCAGGCGCTGCTGCGACGCGTGCATGTGCGCATCGACGCGGCAACGCTGCGCGTGCATGATGCGCAAGCGCGCGTCACGCTGAGCGTTGCGCTGCGCACGCTGTCTGCGCGCGCCGCCATTGACGCGAGTGGCGTCTGCGTGCAGGCGCGCGGTGACGGCTGCCTTGTGTGTCGCGCAGACGACGCGTGCGTCACACTAGCACTGCGCCACGCCGCGCTGCGCACGTCGCCGTCGGCGACAACGCCGGCAGGCGTGCGTGTGACGGCAGCCGAGGCGAGTGTGCGCTGCGGCGACGAGGCCGCGCTCGTGGTGCTGCAGCGAGTCTGCGTGCGCAGTGCGGCACAAGCATTGTCGACGGTGACGCATGACATCGACGCGCACGTGCGCATTGCAGCAGCGCAACTGGCCCTCGCGCCCACGGCGGCGTGGCTGCACGCACGCGACGCCATGACCGGGCTGGCAGCAGCAGCGGCGATGGTGAGGAGAGAGCAGGAGAGCGGACGTGCCACGCAGCAGACAGCACAGCAGCCAGCTTCGCTGTCATTCGACGTCGCTGTGGCGCAGCTGCGCTGTGACGCTGGCGTCGAGTGCGCCGACGTGGTCGTGCGTGGACAAGTCGACGCAGGTGCGTGCAGAAGTGGCTGTGGCTGGCAGGTGCACGCGTGTGGCAGTGACGTGACGCTGGCAGCGTTGGCCTCGCACGTGCGCTCGCTGCAGCTGTCCCTGTGGGCGTGCGAGGCGCTCACCGACTCGCCTTTTGCTGCCTCGTCGTCGTCGCCGCTGTGGAGTCGCGGCGTGGACGTGCGTGACGGCCTCGGCTTCGCTGTCGTCGTCGCCGACGGCCGCGTGCGCGTCGACGAGGCGCTGACGTCGTTTGCCGAGTCGCTCTACGACCTCGTAGTGGCACTCGTCTACGACGACGAGGACACGCACGTGTACCTGCGCAGCAACGACGATGACGACGCGCTGCCGAGCATCTGCGGCCGCGTCAAGGTGCGCGGCGAGTGCGCGCTGTGCGTCGTCGGCCACGACACGGAGCAGCGCGCGTGCGCAAGTGACGGTGACGCCGTGCCCACGCTGTGCTTTCGCAACAGCAACAACAGCAGTGACGACGAGGCGCTGTCCTTGCGCATGGCGCGCTACGCAGACAAGCGCACCGAGATGGACATGACCGTCGGCAACGGCGTTAGCATGTGCCTCGACAGCAACGCAGGTGGCAGTGTCGACGTGTTGGCGGCGTACTACTGCGCCGCGCGCAGCTTGCAGGCGTCGCTGACGCTGCTGCCGCCGTCGCACGAGGATCTGGCGCACTACGCGTACAGCCGTGCGGCGCTGCGCGTGTCGCTCGCACACGGCGCGTTTGTGCCCCACACACCAGCGCTCGTCGCGCTGTGGACGCAGCTCATGTCGCCTGCCCTGCCTCTGTGTCGCCTGCGCAGCCTCGCTGGACGCCTGCACATGCGCAGCCGCTTGCGCGGCGCGCCACCGCCGCCGACGTCGCCCACCTCGCACTACGCCGTGGCGTGCGGCTACGCTGCGTGCGTACGCAGCAACACGGCAACAGCGCCGACGAGCGCGAGTGGCAGCATCGCTACGTGCGTGTACACACCCGCCGTCTTTCCGCTCGACCTGGTCGTCGAGTTTGCCGCACGCGACTCGGCGTTGCTGCAGCCGTGTGTTGTTGGCGGCAGCCATCGTCACGGCGGCGATGACGGCGGCGGTAGTGCGACGTCGCCGATGCTCGCGCTGCGCACGCGCGTCTCGCACTGCGACATGCACGTGACGTGCAGCGACGCGCGCGTGCGCGTTGAGCTGTGTGCGCACACTGGCACGCCACAGCCGCTGTGCGGCGACGCCGTCGCGGTGTGTGCGCGGCACGGCAGCACGACAGTGTGCAGCGACGAGGGTGCTGATGACGACGATGTGGCGGTGGTGCGGCTAGTGTACACGTACGACGCACGACCGCCGTTTGCGTCGGTCACAACGGCGACGACAACAACGACAGACGCTACTGCTACTGTTGTTGCCGAGGAGGTGTACAATGTGTCGATCAGCGGTCGCTGCCGCGCACACTCACACCGTGCGACAACGACAGCGCCACCGACGTCGTGCGCATGCCGCCCGCTCGTCGTCACACTCGACGCGAACGCGGTGGTGGCGTGGTGTGCACTGCTTGCACAGCTGCACGACAGCAGCGGCGACGACAACGACAACGCTGCCGCCGCCGCCAAGGCGCGCGCACCTGTACGTCGCTGTCGCCTGACGCTGTGCGTGTCGTCGCTGCACCTGTGCGTGCCGTGTGTACGTGTGACGGCGGTGCTGCGTGAGGGTGTGCAGCTGACGCTGTCACCTGTGTCGACTTGCGTCACGGTGACGTCGGCGCTACTTCGCGTCGATGCTGCTGCGGCGGCAGTGTCACTGCAACGCGACAATGACGACAAGGCAACGACGAGTGCCGCGACGATGACGAGGACGACATTGTCATGCATGCGTCTGCTCGCCTCGCCGGCACCAGCACGCAGCACAAACGACGACGACGACGACGACGGCGACGAGACAACAAGAGGGCAGCAGCGGCAGCAGTATGGCGTGATGTATATGGTGACGAGTGCTGCGGACGACGACGATGACAACGCCACACAGCAGCTTCCGCAGCAACGACACGTGCTGCATATGTCGCGCATCACACTGCACCTCCGCGTCGACGCGTGGGCGTTGCAGCAACTGCAACAGCTGTCACAACAGTGTGCACGTTGGCGCAAGCGCAGCGAACGACTGCGGCGACGCTGGCAGCGCATGCTCGTTGCCGCCGTGCCTGCATGCAACAACAGCTGCAACAGCGTGCATGGCAATGCCGCAATGTTGGCCAAGGCGACACTGTCATCGTCGGCGCCGTCACAGCATCGTGACGACCACAACGAGGCTGATGACACGACGCAGCGTGCGCAGCACAGCGCGTGGCAGGTGTACGTCATGACGTGCGAGCTGGCGTGCCTGTGGCGTAGCCTTGTCTCTTGTCAGCGTCGTCCGCGTGCTGCTTGTGCTGTTGCTGCACTGCGTGTGATGGCGCATACACTGCGCTATGGCAGCGCTAACAGTCGTCACACACACGCCCGCATTGGCAACTGCGAGGGCGCACTGCTGCGTCTGCTGCCATTGCCAGCAACAACCACAGGCAGCAGCAGCAGCAGCACGCGTACAACGACGCCGACAAGACGGCGGCGGCAGCAGAAGCAGCGCGCGTGTGGCCACGCGTGTAATGGCGACGACTGCAGCAGTTGCTTACATACGTTTGCCTCGCTGTGCCGTTGTACGTCGACGTCGCTGCCGCTCTTTGTCAATGTGTCACTCGACAGCGACGACGGCAACACTGCGGCGTCGTGTTGTTGTGCGCTGACGACGTCACCGCTGACATTTGTGGTGTGCAGTGAGGCGTATGTGATGCTGTATGAGTGGCTGCAGTTGCATGCTGAGGCGGCAGCAACGGCGCCACAGGACAAGGTGGCACAGCGCCGCACCCTGTCAACAACAACAACGACGGCAAGCGCGGCAGGCACAACAACAATGACGACGATGACAACAGTCGTAACGGTGCCGTCGCTGCACCTGCACTTTATCGATGCTCACACGCCAACACAGGTGCGCCAGTATGTGCGCGCCGTGACAACAACAACAACAACAACGTCGAGCACAGCGCCACCTCTGCGTGTGACGACGGCGCATGCCGCGACGAACGACAACGGTGACGGCGACGACGGTGACGTGTGTGACGATGATAGTGGCGGTGGTGACAGTGCGGCGGCGTCAGCTGTCACCGCGTGCAACGGCGTTGTCGCGCGGTGGCAGCGCTGCTGCGTCGCCGTCGACGGCGTCGTGCTGCACGCACGCACGGGCGCGTGCACCGACTATCGCCTCGCCGTTGCTACGCTGACGTGTTGTGTGCACTCGCCATCGTCACAGCAACAGCTGCAGCACGGCACTCGCCATCATCTTCGCACACCGCTGCTCGCACTGCGTGACGTCGACGTGTGCGTGACGACGGCGCCACAGCGCAGTGTCGACTGCCGCGTTGCGCGTGTGCAGTGCGTTGTGGACGTGACGGCGCTGCTGCTGCCGCTTGTCAATTACTGTGTTGTGCATCCTCGTCGCCGGCTTGCCGCAACGGCGCGACACGACGACAATGACAACAACGACAACAACGATGACGATGTTGACACGAGCACAACGCTGCAGTGTGTGACGGTGGCGCAGTCCGTGTGGCTGCTCGAGCGTGACGTGGTGCTGTCACGACGGCGCTGTGTGCTGCACTTTGTCGCGCACGAGACCAATCACATTACCGTGTACATGCAGCAGCACTGCTTCACACTCGTCACCGCAGCAACAGCAACAGCACAGCAGCCGCAGCGACAAGGACGACAGCAGCCATGTGACGACACGGACGTGTCGCGGGTGTTGGTGCTCATCGACGACGGGCTGACGGTGACGTTTGTTGATGGCACGTGGTGTCTGCCCATACACGCGTTATACAATGTTGAGGACAACAACAACAACAGCCATGACAGCAGTAGCGTGGGCGACGTGTTGCTGCCGTATTTTGCACTCGGCGAGGGCAGCTACATGGACTGTACGCGCACCCGCATCTGCTACCGCGACATTGACGGCAACACGAGCAGCGCAGCACGTCAACGTCTGCGCGACGACGACGAGGGCGATGATGATGACGATGACAGCAGCAGCAGCAGTCGTGATGATGACGGCATGACAGATGCACGCACAGCAACAACACCACAAGCAGTAACGACGACAATGATGCGTGCGCATGTGACTGTGTCATCGCTTGCAATGCACGTGTACGCACCTGTTGTTGCTGCTGCTGCTGTTGTCGGGCACGCTGGTCGCATGTGGCGTGTACAGACGTCGACGCTTGACGTGCAGGCACAGCGACTGCTACACCATGGTCATCAGCAACAACGACAACACGCCGGTGACGATGTGCAGCGCAACAGCAGACGCGATGCGGCGGTGGCGCCGTTGTCGAGCGGCGACGTGCGTTTGTCTGGCTTGACTGTGTACACACGGCCATACAACACGACGACGTCGCGCACAATGCATGCGACAGCACGTGGCGGCGACAAGAGCAACAATATGTTGCATGCACGTCGTGACAGCGGCGGCAGCAGCAGCAGCGGCAGCAGTGCGCGCGACGCGACGTCGACCGTGCTGCTGCGTCCGACGAGTGTCGACGTGTGCGTGTCGCGCCATGACCGCGGCGACGGCGATGGCGACTGCGCAGACGTGGCGGTGGCGCTGAGCGCTGTCATTGTCGATGTGCTGCGCGAGGACGTGCTTGCGTTGTGCTCGTTGTGCGCACAGCTGCACACGACAGTGTGGCGGCGCTGCGTGTACGCGGCGTGTGACGCGGCCGAGTGTGCATTCGACGCGCGTGTGCGTAGTGTGCTGCAGTGGCGTGTGTGCGCAGGGCTGCCGCTGCTGCCACAACAACAACACGCAACGACACTGCCTGCTAGCACAATGTACGCACACATGCACACGCGCGAGAGCAGCAGCTGCAGCAGCGGCAGCAGTTGTCATGATGACCAGGACAACAACAGCGACAAGGGTACGACAGGCGGGGTGTGCGACAAGGATGACGACGTGAACGCAACGCTGCACAGCAGCAGCAGCAGCAGTCACACGAGCGCGACAACAGCAGCGACGCTGGCAGCCACCCGCGCAGCAGACACGACCGCGCACACGTTCGTCGTGTTTGTGCCGTCGTGTGTGCTGACACTCAGCGAGATGCGCTCTCCGCTGTCGCAGCTGCGCGTCGACGGGGTGACGCTGCGGCAGACGGCGAGCCGCGACGGTGCGCTGCAGACGTGTCGCGTGCAATGTGAGCGCGCCACACTGCAGCTCTACGGCAAGGGCCGCTGGGATGTGGTGCTGCTGCTGCCGTCGGGCAGTGCGCTGACGTGGACGCTGACGGCGTCGTCGTCGTTCAGCAGCCACGTACACACCGCCGTCGACTGCAGTGGTGTGCAGCTGCACGCGTCACGGCACGTCGTCGCCAAGGCGTGCTTCGTGGCACGTCAGCTCGCACAGCTGCGACGCGACGCGGCGAGTGTCGCGGCGACAACGGCAACTGCCCTGACGCACAAGGACAACAACAAGGCAGACGACGGCGAGGGCACGCACACGGCCATCACACACGCCACAGCAGCAACAACAGCAACAACAACAACAACAATGCAACAGCAGCCGTCATCACAGGCGTCATCACACAACGCGCCTGCGACGCACCGCTTCTGCAATATGTTCGACTATGCCTTTTACCTCTATACATCCGCACTGCCGGCGCACACGAGCACACAGCAACAACAAGACGACAGTGACGACGAAGACGATGACGATGACGATGACGAGCAGCTGCTCGTTTGTGTTCCACCTGGCGGCACGGCCGACATGCTCGTACCCTACACACGAGCAGGCGAGCTGTGGCTGACCTTGTACACGCGCGACTGCGTCAGACGCCGCCGTCGCAACACGCACGACGCGGTCGACGACAGCGACAACGAGGCTACGGACGAGGGCGATGTGAGCGAGCAGTGGGTGCTCAATCGACGCGGACGACGACACAACGCCGCATCGGCGCGCATTGTCGTGGCCGCCCTGCAGTATGGTCGTGCCGTGGGCGTCGTCGTACACGACACGCTTGTGGTGTTGTCGTGTACGGAGCAAACAGCAGCAGCAACGACGATGACAGGGAGCAGCACACTGCCATGGTCGTCGTCGTGCCGTGACGCGTACACGACCAGCAATGGCGCGAAGGCGAGCAGCAGCGGCAGCGGTGAGGACGCAGAGGGGACGTCGACATCGGCTGCTCGATGGGCAGCACACACTGCCGCGACGGCGGCTGCGACGACGGCGGCTGCAGCGGCGGCTGCTCTTGCTGCACACGAGAGCGCTGCGTACGACGCGGGCTTGATCGTTGTGCACATACACCCCAAGCTTGCCCTTCGCAACACCACGGGTGAGGCGCTGTACGTGCATGAGCAGCTGCTCGACGAGGAGGCCGACGACGCGGACGAGCAGCCACAGCAGCAACGCAGCACAGGCAGTGCGTCTGCGCGCCGAGGTGTGACGCATAGCAGCAGCAGCATCGTCGCGCGGACGCGCCGCGCCTCGGCGTTGCTGCCGTCGGGTGGCTACCGCGCGCTACACCACGCTTGCACGCGTGTGCGACTGACGATGCTCGTGTCGGGGCAGCTGTACACGGGCATCATGCACACCCTCACGCAGACTGACAAGGGCAGCACCAACGACGACGACGTCGACGATGATGACAACACGACGATCGTGCTGCGTGCTCGCGTCGTCGATCATGACGCAGAGGCGATGCAGCGCGGTGCGGCTGTGTCGTCGTCGTCGCCGTCGCGCGCAGACACGCGCCCCGTCGTGCTCGTTGTTGCGGTGCAGTCGATTGCAGCGAGTCTGTCAACGGTGCTGACGCTGCAGCCGCGCATGGCCGTGCTCAACCACATGGGTGTGCCTGTGCGTGTGGCGATGTTTCAGCACAGCAACGCGCGAGTGGCCGTCGCCGCACACGGCCACGGCAACGCTGGCGCACAACAACACATGTCGTCGTCGTCGTTTGTCGCGCTCGCGGCGCACGACGCGTTGCCGCATCGCGCCTCACTGCCCATACTGCACTACGACGACCACAACAGCCTCGCCTTGACGTTAGCCTTTGCGCAGAGCACCGGTGAGCGCATCGCGACGACTGACGTGTGCGTCGTCGCCGGTGCGACACACCGCACGCCGCGCACGTCGCGCGCGCAGCAGCAGCGACGCCGACGTGGCCGCCGTGCGCGGCGTGTGTTGGCGACGCGGCAGCTGACGCTGCGCGACGGCAGCGGTCGCGCCTTTTGCGTGCACGCGACGGTGCTGTCACGGGTGGTGGTGTTGTCAGTGAGCATGTGGGTGTACAATCTGACCGACTATGCACTGCTGCTGACGACGGACACGATGCTGTCACGCCGTCTGCTGCCGGGCCTGAGCAGCAGCACCGGCATTGTGCCCTCACAAGGCACGCCGTTTCTGCTCGGCAGCCCTCTGCAGACGCTGCGGCAGCTGTTTGTCGCCATTGGCCTCGACGGTGGCTGGTCTGCCGCTGTGCAGATGGACGTTGGCGCCAGCGGCGTGGTGACGTCGCCGCAGCGCACACTCGCCTTGACGCGCAGCTGCAACTATCTGGTGCAGCTGCCACACGCACAGCGCGGTCAGCCCGTGACGCTAGTGCTGACGCCGCGCTGGGTGGTGTGCAACTGCACGCGCAAGCATCTGCTTGTGCACTTTGCCTCACCACAGCTGACGCGTGCACTGCGCCGCGTCGCCGAGGCGCAGCAGAGCAACGGCGGCGATGAGGACAACAACAAGAACAAGAAGGATGATGGCGATGACAAGGGCAATGTCGAGTGGGCGGCGTTGTCGTCGGTGTCGTGTGTGCCACTGAGGCCGGGTGAGGTGCATGTGAGCTGCGTGGGCGCCCGCGAGGGCAACGCGATGGCGCTGCGCGAGCTGCTCGAGGGCAGTGTGCCGTCCCTCACTACAGTCAGTGACACGGCGGTGCGTCACTGCAGCCCGGCAGATGTGTACACGGCACAGCGCACGCCGTACCTGTCGCTCGACGCGCCCACGCAGGCAATGTACAACTTGTGGGCAACACCACGTCTGCACACAACAACAGCAGCAGCAAGGACTGCGATGGCGCGTCGCAGCGAGGCGCAGAGCAGCGTCGCCGACGCGGCGGTGGTGACGGGGCGAGTGTCGGTGACGGTGCGCGAGGTCGATCACGTCCTTGCGGTGGTGCTCGCCGAGGTGCACGAGACGAACATACACATACACAATCGACTGCGCACACGCGCCATCATGGCGCACCCGCGCGGCGACGAACACCGTCACGTCGTGCCCGCACAGCACAACCGCCGCTTTGCCTGGGAGCACAATACGCAGGAGCACGTCCTGCGTGTCCACGTCGTGGGCTGCAAAGGACAGTGGTACGACGTCGACTATCGTCACGGCCGCGGTCGTGTGACGTGGCACTGCCTCGGTAGCAGCAACAACAACAACAGCAGCAACAACAATGACAGCAGCAACAGTGTGTGTTGTCCGGCGTACTTTGTACACAGCATGACGCGCGCAGATGGCGCACGCGGTGTGGTGGTGCTCGTGACCGAGACGCCCGTGCCGACGTACGCGGGCATGGCCATGTCGTCGTTGCCACTACTACAGCAGCAGCACAGTCTGCAGCGCCGCTCGAGCATGTTGCAGTTGTCTGTTGCCTTTGCACGCGTCACGTGGCTGCGCGAGGCGGCAGCGACGACGATGGCTGGCGCACGCGGCAGCGGTGACAGGGAGGCGCGGACGAGTGACGCTGGCGCGTATGACACGCAGCCGTTTGTTTCACTGGTGCTCGAAGGCGCGACGATGCAGTGGCTCGATGCACACGACACACACAGCATATTTGCCGCCGTGCATCAGCTGCAGCTCGTCGACGAGGACCGGCACGCCGTGACGATGTACCGCGCACGACCGCGCGTCAGTGCCAGCAGCACCGATGACGGCGACGCGTCTGCGTCAGCTGCCACAGCAGCAATGACGACGGCAACACGCACGTCACCTCAGGGTGGTGTGCTGCGGCGACTGCGACACTTTGGCCGTGACACCCACGTCGCCGTGCTGCCGAATGACTGCGTCGTGTCGTGTAGTGTGACGCGCTGCGCCGACGGCGTGCGCCGCGTCGCTGACGCCGACATCGCCGTCACACCGCTTGTCCTCGCGCTCAACGACTACTGGCTTGCTGCCGCGTTTGACGAGTACGAGGGTGTCGCTGCCGTGACGGCGGCGATGACTGCACAGGACAAGGCAACTGGTGCGTCGCGCATGTGTGTGCCGTCATCGTCGTCGTCGTCACCATCGTCGTCGTCGTGTGTTGTGACGCCGCAACGTGCGTTTGTCACTCGCCTCGCCGCCTCGCTGGCTACACGACAAGACGCGGCCAGCCACAACGCCGACAACAACAACAACAACGGCAGCAGCAGCAATGACCACGCGCCCGCGGTGTTGCTGCTGCTCGTCGAGCGTGTGCGCGTGGCGCGTGTGACGCTGTACCTGTCCTTCACCCGTCATCGCAGTGACCCGCTACGCCGCTTCTTTGGCCTGTACACACTCATGCTGCCACGACGATTGCAGCAGACGGCGCTGTACCTGCCTGAGCTGCAGCTGCGGCAGTGCGTGGAGACGGCCGCGTCGCTGCAGACGCGTCTTACGCGCTGGGCGCGACACGGCTTGCGTGAGCAGTGGGCCAAGGTCACGCGTGTGGGGACGGTGCTGCGTGTGTTGACGCGGTGGCGCGGTCGCCGTGTGCTGCCGCTGCTGCACACCGCGCCACACGCACTGACGCTGCAGTACGTACAGTACAAGCGCGACTGTCGTGCGTCAGCGAATGCGTCGAATGTGACTGCGGCCGCTGAGTTTGCCTCCTCGTGCACGTCGTCGCCCTCGTCGTCACAGTACAACAGCAACAGCACAAGCAGTAACAGCGACAGCAGCAGTGACGACGACGATGACACAAGTGTCACTGCAACGTGACGTGTGTGTGTGTGTGTGTGTGTTTACATGTGTATACATCTTGTCACAATTGTACCCGTACGCAAGCAAAGCAACACACGTGCGCACACACACACACACATACGTGTACATGTGTTGTGTTGTGTTGTGTTTGTTACGGCTGCGCTACTGCTTGTCTTGTTGCCAGTCGTCGTGTTCTCGTGTGTGCACGTGTGCGTACGACGTGCATGCACCGTACAAGGCACTGTAGTAGTACGAAAGCATAGATACACAACAACAAGAACAACAACAATATATACAAACATAAACAAACATACATACAAGCACACACACACACATACACACACACACACACACACACAAGGGTGCGACTGCGGCGCTTGTGCGTACATACACGCTGACGTGATGGCAGAGGCTGTCAACATGCCGGCCGCGACGTCGTCATTGACGACAACAGCAGGCAGTGCGGCTGCCAAGCCGACATTTGCTGACGTGTTGCGCACGCACACCACACCCGTTGCTGCTGCTGCACCCGCTACTGACACTGCTGCTGCACACACAACATCGTCACCGCCGCAGTCGCAGCAGGCTGCTACAGCAACGACAACAACCACGCGACCACGGCGTCGTGGTGGCGCATCGTCGTCGAGTCGGCGCGCAGAGCGTCGTCGACAAGCAGCAGCGGCGGCGGCAGCAGCAGCAACAGCAGCAGCGGCAGCAACAGCGACAGGCGACGACGTGGCGGCGGCGCAGTCGCATGTAGTGCGACCGCACACGGTTGTCGTGTCGGCGGTGCCCGTTGTCACTGCAGCTGTTGTCACTACAGCCGTGCCGGACACGACGGCCGCAACAACAGCAGCCACACCTGTAGCGGGCACGGCGGCAACGGAGACACACGCGGTCAAGCAGGCGGTGGTGCACAAGCACGCTAAGCCCGTGTCGGTGACAACGGTGAAGAGCAGCATGTCGATTGCCGAGCTGCGTGCGCTACGCAATCGCACTGTGCCGTACACGGATGTAGCAGGCACAGCAGCAGCAGCATCCGCGGCAGCAACAACGACGAACGCGGCAGCGACGGACACGGCACGCAGCAGCGGCGGTGGCGGACACGACGCGGCAGCGGCGACGGCGGCGGCGACGGCGGACGCGACGGCGACGGTGTCGGACGCGATGACGCGCGAGGAGAGTGAGGTCATTGATGAGATTAGTACGCTGTTGCTGCGCTACTGCCTCGGTCGCGAGGGCAAACGCACCAAGGCAAGCAGCAACGCGACGACGAATGCTGCGACTACAGCGCAGGTAAGCAGCAACAACAACAACAACAGCAACAACAACAACAGCAGTAGTAGTAGTGCTGCAGGCGACACGACAACGACAGGCCTTGACAGTGCAGCGTGGCCGACGCTGAACGAAGCGGCGGCGGCTGCCGGCTCGCGCGCGTCGCGACATCGCGGCAGCAACACGACACGTCATGCCACCACCGCAACAACAGCAACAACAACGCCGTCGCCATCGCCGGAGCAAGAGCAGTCGCCGACGGCAGCGAGCACAAGCAGCGAGGCACGCGACAAGGCGATTGCCGCCGACGACGCTCACGCGACGGCAGCAACAACAGCGACGGCAGCAACAACAGCGACGGCAGCACCTGCAACAGACAACAACAACAACAACAACAACAACAACAACAACAACAGCAGTAGTAGCGAGGACGAGGATGAGCAGCCCGAGGCACAGGAGCTGGAGCTGTACGCACACTTGGTGCGCCTCTACCAGACAAAGAAGGTAACACTGCGTACACTGGAGCTGGTGCACGAGATGCTGAAGCACACACGCGTCATACCGCACATGTCAACAATGAATAGCTTTGCAGGGCAGCCCTTTGCCTCCTCGTCGCTGACGGCGCGACGGCGCGGTTACCTGCAGCAGGTCATCATGGTGCTGCTCAATCAGATGAAGGAGCAGAAGCTGCGGGAGGAGATGGCGGCACAACACGGGCACACCGCCGTCACCGCGAGCAACAGTAGCACCACCAACAACAACAGCAGTGGCAGCAACATGCCATCACTGTGGCAGCTTGGCAGCAGCGGCAGCAGCAGCAGCAACGCAGCTGGCGCTGTCACTCGCGGCGGTGTCACGCTGCCCTTCCCGACAACGCTGACGCCGTCGTTGTTGACTGTCGGCGGTCGCGGTGGTGGCGGCGGCGGCAGCGGCATGGCGGGGATGCACATGCGTCCGTCGTTTGCCTCCTTCAGCTCGACGGGCGGCGGCGGCGGTGGCGGCGGTGCTGCCACGACGACGTTGTCAACGACCTCGCAGCCGCCACCGCTGCCACCACCGCGTATGCGCTTTGGTGTGCCGCCGCCGCTGTCGAGTACGATGATGTATGCCGGTGTGCCGACGACGTTGACGATTGGCAGTGGTGCGTCGGCGCTGCGCATGCCGACCGTCGTACCCAGCACACTGCCCGTGCACTTGTACGGCCAGCCCACGTACGGACAGCAACAACAGCAGCAGCAACGCATGCCGTATACAACACATCCGCTGTCGCAACAGCCACAACACAACAGCCACGTCACGCGACAAGAGCACATGCCCGCGCCAACATACAGCACAAACAACAACAACAGCAACAACATGATGACAATGACAGCACCACAGCACTCGTCTGACGCGAGCACGCCGCTGTTTGCGTCACCGCAGTGTGCAGCATCCACCACGTCGGTCATGCAACAACAACAACAGCTTGCTGCTACTGCTACTGCGACGATGGCGACAGCAGTCGAGGGGAGCAGCGCAATGCTGTTCAGCGGCGGTGGCAACGGCGACGACGGCGTGCGCACACCACCGCGTCACACGACAGATGACGTCATGGGCGCGGCGGCGTGGCCGGACACGCGCCACAACAGCAACAACAGCAACAAGCCGAAGATGCAGAGCGACGACGCGGCATCGATGGGCGACGACGACGACATACAAGAGCTGTTCAACTGCATACGCGAACAGCTGCACGCCGCCGTCGCGGCGAGTCGCAGTCCGCAGCAGCTCTACGGCGACAGCAGCCGCAGCAGTGGCGGTGGCGACAATGACGATGCGGCAACAACGACAACAACAACAGCAACAACAGCAGCAGCAACAGCAATGGCAGCGGCAACAACAGCTGCTATACGCTCGCCGGTGCTGTCGCCGCTCGACGCGTTTGCCGTTGCGGCAGCCGCCATTGCGACACCGCAGCACGCCGAGCAGCAGGCACGGCAGCCACAGCAGCACACGAGCAGCGACAGTGACGCGTCGGCACGACCGCTGTACAAGGACAGCGACGACGACGACGACGACGACGATGAGGCGACGTGGCCGCTGCAGGCGGGGGCGGCGACGACACCGCTTGTCGAGATTAGTGCAGCGGAGCGGCAGGCGCTGCGCGATGTGCAGCGTGAGTTTCGCGAGCGAGTGCGTCTGCAGCTCGAGAGTGCGAGCACCACACCGCTGCCTCGAGCAGCAACAGCAACAGCTGCGAGTTGCACGACGACCGCGTGTGCCGCTGCGACGGCGAGTGATGACGAGCATGCGCTGCAGCTCGGCTTCGACGCGGAGCGTGCGGCGTTGCTTGACGAGACGCTCGCCGTGACGCCTACACACGCACCTAGTCGCGCTGACGCCGCGTACACGGCCACGTCGCCCACAACAGCAACGACGGCGTCAGCAGCAGTGACGATGCACAACAGCAACAACACGGACGCGACTGCAGCGGCGGCGAGGCTGACGCAGCGGACACTGTTCATCTACCAGACGGTGCTCATCAGCGACTCGGACGAGGGCAACGACGGCGATGAGGACAACAACGACGATGACAATGGCGCTGCTGCTGCTGCTGCTGCTGGTGGTGACAGTCGCAGCAGAAGCAACAGCTGCAACGACAATGACGGCGGTAGCAGCAGCAACGCTGGCAGCAGTGGTGAACGGCGTCATAGTGCCACAACGGCTGTGCACGTATCGGGCGGTGGGCGCAGCAGCCACAACACGACGAGCGCTGTCGCCTCGCCGTCACCGCGCATAGCAGCGACGGAGCAGTGTGAGAGCGGTGGCGATGCAAAGACACACACGGCGGCGACAACTGCAGCTGCTGCTGCTGCGGTGGCAACAGCCGCGATGGTCGAGCACGCGAGCAGTAGCAACAATAACGCGAGTAGCAGCAGCAGCCCACTGTCGAGTCTGCTGACGGCGGTGCGTGACCTGTCGTCGGAGCTGGCGGTGAGTGCAGCCGACACGCACGCCACATCACCGTCCGCGGTGCGACCAACGTCATCTGCGTCGTATGCAGACACGACGGCAACAGCAGCAGCAACACACATTGTCACGGCTGTGGACACGACGGCGCCACGAGTGTCACGCCTTGACCACAACGCCGCGCCGTTTGTACCTGCCAGTGTGACGGCAGCCGCAGCTGCGGCGGCCCTCGGCAGCATGTCACTGCAGCCTCACTACATGCAACAGCAGCATCACGATGTGGCCGCTGCTGTAGTCAAGCCCAGTGGCAACAACGACAGCCGTCCAGCGGTGGGCGTGAGTGGGGGCGGTGGTGGTGGCAGAGCGGCAACGACGAGTACGCGACGAGGACAGCACCACCACGCACACAACAGCAACAAGAGCAGTGGCGGCAACAAGGGCAGTGGCAAGGGCGATGGCGGTGGCGCAAACAACAAGAAGGGCAACAACAGCAACAGCAACAGCAACAAGCGTGGCCTGCAGGCGACGGCGGCGCCGTTCCGCCCGGCGCAGGCGAGCCTCTTTGCGCCGCCTGCCATGACGCCCTTCATGCCTCCACCACCACCCCTGCCACTGCCGCACATGTCACATGCAGCCTTCATGCCATTCATGCCGCCTGCAGGTACACCGCTCTCGGTCACGGACAATGCAATGATGTTTGCTGCGCCGGCAGCTGCTGCTGCTGCGCAAGGGCCGCATGGCACACTCGCCATGTCGTCGTCACCACCACAGATGACGCAGCCGTGTGTGATGCCTGACATGTTTGCCGTGTGGCAGCAGTTCATGGAGTATCAGCAGCAACAACGACACGAGCAGCAGCAGCAACCGCCGTCATCATCGTATGCAACATCGCCGTAGCCGTTGTACAAGACACACATATGACACACAACATGCATACAATGTCGACTATAGATGCCCACCGTAGTGACGAGGTACACGCATGTACGCTTCCTCTCTCTCGCACACACACACACACACACACGCACGCACACACCACCTTCCCACTCACCATCTCCGTGTCGGTCTTGCTTGCCGTGTGACGTCGTGCGTCGACGTCGATGAGAACACACACACACACACATACACACGCACGTAACACTCACGCGCACTTGTTCTCTCTCTTCTGCGTGACGCTGTGTGTGTGTGTGTCGTCGTGCTAATGCTAACGAGGCTAACATGCACAAGTGGCAAGGGCTGCTACACACACACATATATATATATATATATATACACGTACACATACACACATACATACACACACATTCCTGTTCGTGCACTTACTTTTTGTACACGTGTGTGTGTTGCCTTGTGTTGCAGTTGTGACGAGCTACAAGCAAACTACGTACACGCACACTACGCACACATACTACTTACGCACTACACTACACTACACACACACACACACACACACACAAACACAAAGCAGCCATGACGTACACACTGTGGGGTGTGCCAAGCCCGCACAACTCGCGCATGCTGAAGGCGTACGCGACGGCCGCACTGGGCCACGTGACGCTCGAGACGAAGGCGTGCGAGTTTGGCCGTGAGCAGCGCACCGACTTCTTCCTGCACAACGCCTCCCCCGTGGGCGGCTACCCGGTGCTGCAGACCGACGATGGCTTCCTCTTCGAGTCGAACAGCATCGTCCGCTTCCTGGCGCGCGTCAGCAAGGGCGAGGAGCACCTGGTCGGCCGCACCCCGTACGAGCACTCGCTCGTCGACGCGTGGCTCGACCTGGAGGCGACCGAGGTCATTCCTGCTGTGATGCCGTACGTGTACAAGCATCTGCTCGACGTGCCGCTGCCCGAGAAGGCGGCCGAGAATGTCGAGCAAGTGATCGCGAGCATTGAGCGCTGGCTCGAGAACCGCACCTACCTGGTCGCCGAGCGGCTGACGATTGCCGATGTGGTCATTGCGTTTGCCCTGCACGTCTTCTACGTCTTTGGCGGCGACGTGGCCGAGGCGCTGTCGGGTAAGTACAAGAACACGTACCGCCACTACAACACGGTCATGCACCAGCCGAAGATTGCCGCCGAGCTGGCGAAGCACGGCACGACGGTGGGCGTTGTCAAGGCTGCCAAAAAGCCGGCGGCGGCCTCGTCGTCGAGTGCGGCGGCAAAAGACAGCGCCGCCCCTGCCGCCGCGGCGGCGGCGAAGAAGCCGGCGAAGGGCAAGGACCACGACGACAACGACGACGACGACGACGCGGCGGCCGCGGCGAAGGAGACGAAGAAGCCGAACCCGCTCGACGCGCTGCCGCCGAGCTCGTTTGTGCTCGATGAGTTCAAGCGTCAGTACAGCAACACCGACACCCGCACCGCGGCGGCGCCGTACTTTTTGACGCACTATGACCCGAGCGGCTACACGTGCTTCTGGTGCCGCTACAAGTACAATGAGGAGAACAAGATGCAGTTCATGACGGCCAACTTTGTGCGTGGCTGGTTCCAGCGCATGGAGCACACGCGCAAGTACGCCTTTGGCATTGCCCTCATCATTGGCGAAGAGAAGCAGCACGACGTCGTCGGCTTCTGGGTCTTCCGTGGTCAAGGCATGCCCGCCATTGTCGAGGACGTCGTCGACACGGAGCTGTTTGACTGGCAGCAGATCAGCGACGTCAAGGCCGAGGCGGCGAAGATTACCGACTACCTGTGCTGGGAGGGGCCGACGATCCCGCGACCGGTGCTGGAGGGTCGCTGCTTCAAGTAAACGGCGCTGGTCTGCGCAGGCAGGGGCACGCAGGCACACGGAGTGTGGTGTGGGGTGTGACGACGGCGGCAGCAGCAGCCACAGATATACGACGAGAGACGTAAGACGTAAGCCGCAACAAGAGCAGCATGTGTGTGTGTGTGACTGAGTATGTATGTGTGTGTAACGATGACGTGTAGTGCATCGTGTCGTACGGACGAGTCGCCATGCGTAAGTAAACATGACGCCGCACGTGTGTGTGTGTGCGTGCATGTATGTGTGTAACGATGACCATGTGGTGTAAGACACACGGAGGCAAGAGGAGGAGCGTGCGCGCAATAAACAAACAAACACACAACGGAGTGTGACGTACAGACGAGGCATGTGCGTGCAGCAAAAATGAGCAGCAGGGCAACACGCAGCGTGGCTGCGCTAACGACGTAAGCGAGAGCAAAGTGCACTGCATAAGCAAGTCAGCACTGTAGTTGTGTGCCTGTGTGCCTGTGTGTGTGTGGTGTGCTTGTGTGTGCGTGCAGGCTGGCAGGCGAGTGAGCAGATGGCACAACTACGTAACAAGCAGGCACACACGCACACGCGAGTGTGTGCAGGCCGCACGTAAGTCGTAGTAGTAACAGCAGTGAGCTGGCAAGGACAAAGACACACACAGACACACACACACACACGCGACACGCGACACGCTGTCTGTAGTGTGCATGTGCGCACGCAGTCGACGTGCTCGCTTGCTTGCGTGCACGCCGTGTAACGGGTACACACATACATATACACGTCACAAAGAATACACACACACACACACACATACATACATACCTTGTACGCCATGCGCGACTGCGACGCGACGACTGCGCCGCGCTACACGCTGCCACACGCGGCGACGCACATGTGCGCCGTGCCCATGCACAGCAGCAACGCGACGGTGCTGCTGGTCGCGGGCGACGCACACGTCAGCGCCGTGTGGGCGGACGACCTGACGCAACAACAACACGCAGCATCCGCCGCAGCAGCAGCTGGCGCGCAGCAGCGCCTTNACATACATACCTTGTACGCCATGCGCGACTGCGACGCGACGACTGCGCCGCGCTACACGCTGCCACACGCGGCGACGCACATGTGCGCCGTGCCCGTGCACAGCAGCAACGCGACGGTGCTGCTGGTCGCGGGCGACGCACACGTCAGTGCCGTGTGGGCGGACGACCTGACGCAGCAACAACAACACGCAGCATCAGCAGCAGCAGCTGCTAGCGCGCAGCAGCGCCTTGCGCAGACGACGTCGCCATCGTCGTCGTTTGCACTCACACGTGGCGCAGTGACGGCGCTGCATGCCGCCGTGTTGCCAACCGCCACCGCCGACACGGCCCTCGCCGTCGCTGGCACGAGTGCGGGCACATTGTGCGCCTTTCTCGTGCGCGGCGTCGAGCTGGCGAGGCTGTGTGAGCTGTCGTTGTTGCCACCGGCAAGCACAGCAGACGCGGCGGACGAGGACGACGGCGTTGCGGTTGTCGACGTGCGTGTCGTCATGGACGGCGCTGGCCGACCCGAGTGCGTTGTTGCGGCAACGGCAACGTCGCTGGTCGTTGTGCGCGTGTGGCGTCTGCTGCAGCTGTGCGAGCAGACGGACAGCCGCGGCGGTGGCGGCGCACGCGACAGCAGGGCCGAGATGCAGCGCAACAGCGACACGGACAACAATGAGGACGACGAGGACGAGGACGATGGTGTGTTTGTCAGTGTCTTTGCTGATGCTGCGCTGGTGCGTGTGCTCGTGCCGGAGCGGCCGCAGCAGTACGCCGCCTTTGACGCGGACGTGGTCGCGGTGCTCGTGTTTGCCAATGGCACATTGCGCTATGTGCAACGACAATGGCGGCGGCGGCGTGGTGTACACGGCGCGGTGCATGCAGAGCTGCCACGTCGTCGTGCGCAGACAAGCAGCGATGACGGCTACGACGAGTACGACGATGACAAGGACGAAGAGGAGCAGATGGCAACGCGGCAGCAATGCGAAGCGATGATGGCCGCCGCCGTGGCGACGATGACGCTATCCCACACGACGCTGCGCCACGCACTGCGCACTTTGCCACGTGTGGTGTACCGCTACGCGGTCAGCGATGTGCGTTTGCGCGTGTGCGACGGCGACGGCGACGACGATGGCGTCGTTGCCGTGCATGACGCGACGCTTGTGTACAATGCAAGCACGGGCCGCATCGACATGCTGCTTGCTGGCGCGTGTTCGTCCACAGTGACAACAACAGCAACGGCGGCAGACGCAGGAGGAGCACGACCGCTGTGTGCAGCGCGGCAGCATCGCGGGTGGTGGGCGTATGCACGCAACGTCGTGCTGCCACGCGACACACTGCAGCCATTGCGCGTGCGTGAGGCACATGCGCGTGGCGTGGTGGCGGCCGTGGACGCGGATGGTGTCTCGGCCCACACGATACACGTACGCAGTACGACGGTGGCGCTGCAGCCAGTCGCTGCCAAGGCAGTTGCCGCACAGCGCTGCTGCGGCGACAATGGCAACAAGGACGACAACAACGAAGACGACGACAAGGACGAGGATGGCGTGCACACGCGCAGCCTCGGCGGCCGTCAGCTGCCTTCTTGTGGCGGTGACGCGGCGCAGCACGTCGACTGTGTGGCGTGCTCGAGTAGCGGTTTGTCGTCGGTGACGGTGCTGCCGCAACACGCGGTGGTGCTGTTCACGTGTGGCGCGGACGTGTACGCGTGCACGCTACGCAGCTGCGTGTCTGCCGCCGCAGTAGCAGCGACAAGGTCACTGTACGACGACAAGGACGACGGTGGTGGCGATGTCGAATGCAACGGTGCGATGGCGGCGGCGGCGGCGATGGCGACGCGCACATCGCCGCTGCCGCCGCTGCACCTCGTGCATGCTGGCAGCGACGTGGTCGAGTCGATGGTGTGCGTGTCGCTGCTGTCATCCTCGTCAACGCACAGCACACGTTGCATGACAACGGACGTGGGCAACAAGGACGGTGCTGCTGCTGTGCTACTCGGCGCTGGCACGTCGCTCGTTATGCTCCCCGTATAGACGGCAGAGGCAGCCGTGCGTGTGCGTGCCTCTCTGTAAGCAACGTACACGTTGCAAGTCTGCAGCCACGATAACGACACGCATGTGTGTGTGTGTGTGTATGTATTGTGTAAGTGCTGCACACACGCAAACACATACACACAAGTGCAAAGACGACATGCATGAGCGCTGCGTATGGCTGCGCACGTGCTTGCATGCATGCATGCTTGTACGCTACACACACACACACACACACACACACACACACACACACATACACACACACACAAGGCCACCGACGCATGGATGAGCGCGCGTTGCAGCTGGCGAGCGGGCTGGTGACGGCGCACCACATCGACGCCGGTGTCGAGGCGCTGCGTGCGAATGCGCGGGGGTGGCGCTCGCTGCTCGCGCAGCGGCGCTGCGGCGAGGCGGGGCTGCACGAGGGCGCCATTGAGCAGCTGCTGCATCAGCTCGCGCAGATGGACACGAACAACTTTGCCGCACACGTCGGCGCGGGCGAGCGCGAAGGGCGTGTGGCGGTGGCGCTCGTGCGCCGGCGATGCTACGGCATGACGCACGGCGTCGGCCGCTCTGGTGACCTGACGAGCAGTCAACCCAAGGCCGCCGGCTCGTCGTTGCTCGCGCGTGTGGCGGATGTGCTGGCGCTCGACGTGGTGCGACTGGCGGGGGCGACGTCGACGCGGGCGGCGGTGGTGGTGCCGATGGCGACGGGCATGACGATTGCGCTCGCCCTGCGCGCGGTGGCGGCGGCGCGTGAGGCGCAGGACATGCAAGCAGCCACGCAGGCACACGTTGATGTGACAAGCAACAACGGTGACAACAACGAGGACGAGACGAAGAGCAGTGACGACGTGTGTGCACGTGAAGTGGCGCAACGTCGCGCACGTGCGTCCTACACACCACCGCGCATTGTGCTGTGCACTCGCATCGACCAAAAGACGGCGCTGAAGTGTGTCGAGGCGGCAGGGCTGGTGCCGTGGCCGGTCGAGCTGCGTCCTGCACCCCTGCAACGCGCACGCAGTCGCAGCCGCCGCAACACGACAAGGACAGACGACAGCGACGACAAGGCGGGCACTGAGCAGCAGCTGCACACGCAGCCGCCGCAGCAGTCGTTGTCATGTCACCCGTACTATCTGCAGGCGCATGTTGACGATGTGGCTGCGGCGATGGACGCGGCGGGTGGCGCGGCGGCGGTGCTGTGTGTGTTGTCGACGACAAGCTGCTTTGCCCCGCGACTGCCCGATGATGTCGTGCGCACTGCGCGACTGTGTGCTGCTCGTGGAGTGGCGCACGTGATCAACAACGCCTATGGCCTGCAGAGTGTGCCGGTGATGCGCGCCATTGACGCGGCACAGCGCCTCGGTCGTGTTGACTATGTGGTGCAGTCGACGGACAAGAATCTGCTCGTGCCGGTGGGGGGCGCGGTGCTGAGCGGGGGTGACGCGGCCGCCGTGGCGCGTGCGGCGGCGCTGTACGCCGGCCGCGCCAGCGCCGCGCCGTGCGTCGACGTGTTTGTCACGGCATTGCAGCTGGGCCGTCGTGGACTGCGGCGGCTGTGGCGTGACCGCTACGCGTGTCTGCGACGCCTCACGCGCGCCCTGCACACCTTTGCGCAGCAGCGCGACGAGGTGCTCGTGAGTGAGGACATGCACCGCTACACATTGCCACGCACACGCGTAACGAAGAAGGCGAACAAGGCGCAACAGCAGGGCGACGAGAGCAGCAGTAGCGATGAGGAGAGCAGCAGTCACGACGACGACGACGACACGCGCACGACGGCGCTGTGGCCGCGCAATGACATTAGCCTCGCGGTGACGATGCGGCACTGGTCAGCCGACGACGCGCGCGCGCTCGGGGCGCGGCTGTTTCGTGCGGCCGTCACTGGCCCACGTGTCGTCGTGCCCGCCCCGCACACGCGCACCACCGTTGCTGGCTGCACCTTTGCCAGCTACGGCACACACACGGACGCGCCACCGTGTGCGATGCTCATTGTGGCGTGTGGCATTGGCATGACGCGCCGTGACGTCACGCTGCTGCTGCGCCGCTTGTCTGCCTTGTGGCCCGCCGGCGCACATGCGCCATAGTGTGACGTAGTGCGTGTTACAACAAATATACATGTGTGCGCGTGTGCATTGTTGTTGTTGTTGTGCAAGTGCTGTACAGCACGCATGCAGGCTGTTTTGCATCGTTGCGCGCACATACACGGGGACGAGTAGCAACTCGTACACGCACATACATACACATACATACACACACACACATACACATACATACGCGCGTGTGTGCACGCCTCTGTCGTCACCATGGTGGGCAAACAGCGTATGACGTCGCTCGACGTGCGTGCGACGGTCGCGGAGATGCGTTCGTGCCTCATTGGGCTGCGGCTGCTCAACTTGTACGACTTGTCGCCCGTTATGTTCTTGTTCAAGTTTGGTCATGGCGAGCAGAAGCGCAGTGTGCTGCTCGAGAGCGGTGTGCGCATGCACCTCACAGACCTGGTCCGCGAGAAGCCGCGCATACCGTCGCAGTTTACGCTGAAGCTGCGCAAGCACGTGCGGTCGTGGCGCCTGGACTCGATCACGCAGCTGCAGCACGACCGCACCATTGACATGTGCTTCGGTGTCGCGTCGTCGACGGGCTGCTTTCACATCCTTGTCGAGCTCTTTGCGAAGGGCAACCTCATCTTGACCGACCACGCGTACAACATCATGATGCTACTGCGCACACACAAGGACAAGGACGTCAGCCTGCTCGTGCACAGCGTG
Source organism: Trypanosomatidae sp. Fi-14 (assembly GCA_023091115.2). Lineage (NCBI taxonomy): Eukaryota > Euglenozoa > Kinetoplastea > Trypanosomatida > Trypanosomatidae > Trypanosomatidae sp. Fi-14. The sequence goes on along the minus strand of JAKVQF020000882.1, from coordinate 2,967 downwards.
TACCCCGTCACGACACCGCTCAGCCTCGTCGAGGGCGACGACGCCGAGGGCACGGCAGGCAACACGACGAGCACAAGCGTAAACAACAACGGCAACGAGGACAACAACGACAGGGACGACAACGACAGTGATGCGGTGCGCAGTGAGCGTGCGGCGGTGTTGTGGCGCGAGTGGTGTGACGTGTTTGCGCGGCAGTCCGAGTATGAGACGACGCGGGCGACGCTGTCAGCGGTGCAGCACTTTGGCAACAGTCTGGCCGACCACATCCTCGCGGTGACGCACACGAGCAATGTGCGCAAGAAGGACCTGCGCGTGTCGTCGCAGGAGCTGTTTGCGCAGCTGCTGCCTGGCATGCTCGACGCGTGGCGGCTCGCGCGCGCCCCGCTGCCACCCGGTGCCTACCTCATACAAGACACACCCGCCGCAGGTGACAAGAAGGGCAACAAACAACCGCAGCAGCGTGTTGACGCGGACGCGACGAGCGACAACAACAACAGCAGCAGCGACAACAACAGCAGCAGCGCAGCTGCCGTGACGACGACGACGGTCAGTGCGGCGGTGCACTATGACGACTTTAGTCCTGTGTTGTTGGCGCAGTACACACAGCCAGGCGTGCGTGTCAGCCACCGCGACAGCTTTGGCAAGGCGTGTGAGGAATATTTTCTGCCGACCGAGACGGAGCGCATTGAGCAGCACAACACGACACAGCAAAAGACGGTGCTGAGCAAGCGCGAGAAGTTTGAGCGCGACCACGCCCGCCGCATCACGGCCCTCGAGCGCGAACAGGAGCTGAACGAGCGCCGCGGCGCGTGCATTGCGGCGAATGCGGCACGCATCGATGAGGCCATTGGCCTGGTCAACGGCGCCCTCGCCGCGGGACTGCAGTGGGACGCGTTGCGCAGCTTGCTGAAGCGGCGTCATGCCGAAGGGCACCCTGTCGCGTACATGATACACGACCTGCACCTCGAGCGCAACGCCATCAGTGTGCTGCTCGAGAGCGAGCTGTACGACGACGAGGACGACAAGGACGTGCCGGCGATGGTCGTCGAGGTGGACCTCGGCTTGACGGCGCACGCGAATGCGTCGGTGTACTATGGCAAGCGCAAGGCCAACCAAGTAAAGCTAAGCAAGACGCTCGCGGCGACGGCGAAGGCGGCGGCCGGGGCCGCGCGTGCCGGCAACGTCGCCGCCGCGAAGCAAAAGGCGCGCAAGCCGATTGTGCTGCAGCGCAGCCGTGGCTGGTGGGAGAAGCTGCGCTGGTTCCGCACAAGTGCCGGTGATGTGGTGCTGCAGGGCCGTGATGCGCAGACGACGGAGCTGCTGCTGCGCCGTGTCGCACTCGCCGGTGATGTGTGGATCTTTTGCGACATTGACGCCGCCCTGCCGTGCTTGCTGCGGCCAATGCGTCGCGTGTGGACGGGCACGGTGCAGGGCAGCGCCGACACGGACGACAAGGACGGCGACGACGACGGGCACGGCGAGGACACGAGCCGGGCCGCGAGCGCGCCGGTGTCGCGTGTGAGCGTGCACGAGGCCGGGGCGTGGTGTGTGAGCAACAGTGGGGCGTGGGAGAATAAGCAGACGGTCGGGGCGTGGTGGGTGTACGCCTCGCAGGTGACGAGCATCAACGGCAGCTTCTTTGACTTTGCGGGTGAGCGTCGGCACATTCTGCCGCAAGCTCTCGCCCTCGGCTGCGGCCTGCTCTTCCGTGTCGCACGCGATGTACGTGTTGCGGCGGTGGCGACAGTGGCAACAGCAAGCGACGACGTTGACGCGGCGCAGGCCATCAGCGAGATGGCGCACACGGCGTCATACGACGGCGGTGGCGATGACGACAAGGACGACGTTGCCGCGGACACGGCGACGACCCTGCAGCTGGCGCCCGCAAAGGAGGCGACACGTCCGCAGCAGGCACGACACGGCAACGCCACGGCAACGACGACAAGAGCGGGTGCAGCGCCCGTTGTCGCCGCCGCCGCCGCCGCGCCAGCGACCCCGACGACCACGTCACAGCTCACACGGCATCAGCGACGCAAGCTGAAGAAGATTGCGAGCAAGTACAAGGACCAAGACGACGAGGACAGGCTGTATGGCGCGCAGCTCAATGGCAATCAGCTCGCCAAGGTGCAGCTGCAGCAGCAACAGCAGCATGCACAACACGTGGACGCGGCTGTGCATAGCGAAGACGAGGACGAACACAAGGACACGGCAAGCGCGAGCGAGCAGGGCGACGACGACACGCGCGCGTCGCACGCGGACGCGGCGGCCGTCACAGTCCCGGCGCCGACGCGACGCACGGCGACGGCGGCGGCGACAACGTTGACGGCCGAGGCGAGTGACGCGGAGCTGCGCGCGGCGCTGCCGTACTACACCTGCCGACCGCGCAGCGACGACACGGTGCTGCACGTCGTCGCGGTATGTGCGCCCTTCCGCACCCTCGTCGACTATGCCTATCGTGTCGAGCTTGCCGCAGGCAATGTGAAGCGCGGACAAGCTGCACAGGCCATCTTGGCGCACTTTCGCCAGCTCGCGAGCGCGCCATCGACGACGCGTAGCGCCACGCAGCAACAGCAGCGACAACGACACAGCAACAAGAGCAAGGGCAGCGGCGCGGACAAGGAGGACGACGACACGGCGAAGAGCACTAGTGACAACAACCACAGCAGCAGTAGTGCCGTGTCACTGGCACTGCAGAACATGACAAGCGACGAACTCGTCGAGCAACTGCGCGGCAACGCCAAGCCGCTGAAGATACGTATACAGTAATGTTGCACACACGCACATGTGTGTGTGCGCGCGAGCGCGCGAGAGCGCGAACAAGTGACATTGTGCATGTGCACACTAACGCACACAAGCATTCGTGCACGTTGTAGCTGGCGTGTAGATTTGTGCATGCGTACGCACATATTGTTGTCATGTGTATGTACTGACTTGCCTTGCACACACACACACACATACACGCGCACA
>JAKVQF020000881.1:0-63744 GCA_023091115.2 Trypanosomatidae sp. Fi-14 | reverse complement strand
ACGCCGTCACGGCAGACGTTGCCACGCGCGCTGTCACTGCCGTGTGTGTTGCAGCTGCAGCAGCCCGCGTGCGTCCTTGTCGACCACTGCCCTGCCAGCAGCAACAGCAACAGCAGCAGGACGACAGGCGCCGTCACGGCGACGACGACAACAGGCGACAGTGACGACGACAAGCACAGCCGCGCGACAGCGTCGTCGTCGCCATTGCTGTCGTTGTCGTACGCAGAGCGTGTGGCAGAGTGGCTGGCACGGCACACATGGTCGCATCGCACGGGCAGCCCTGCGTACGCATACGACACGAACGCACTGCAGACGCAGCAGCAGCAGCAGCAGTTGTCGTCGTCGTCGTCGCTGTACGACGCCTGCGGCCTGACGCTGCGGTGTGTGTCGCCCGCTCTGCCATCGTCGTCGTCGTCCTTGTCGACGACAATGTGCGTACGCAGCAGCGGTGATGACGAGGCGGTCGACGAGGACGAGGAGGAGACGGCGGGCGCATGGCACAATGACTGCCTCACGACGACGACGACAACAACAGCAACAATGACACAGCCACTGCTCGTACTCGTGCCTGCGCGTGAGGTGACTGCCGTGTTGCGCACTCTTGTTGCACACGCGCGGACGTGTGTACAGCACATGGGCCACAGCCTCGACACGACGGCGGTGCAGCTCAGTGCAGTGCACACGGCCGCACACGCGGAGGCGCTGACGACGTGCTTGCGCGCTGCTGTGCAGCCGTCATGCGTTGTGTCGCCGTCGTTGTCGCAGCAGCAGCAGCAGCAGCAGTCGCAGGTGTACACGACACCGTCGAGTGTGGTGCAGTGGGAGCACGTCTGTGGCGGCTTCGCGCTGAGTACGACGGCGATTGCGGCAGCTGCCACGGCTGCACCCTACATGGTGCCTCTTGTGCTGTACTATGCACTACCACCACAAGAACAGCAGCAGCAGCAAGAGCAGCAGCAGCAGCAGCGGCAACGACACGATGCTGCAGACGACACTGCTGCTGCTGCTGCTGCTACAGGCAACAAGGCAAAGGCGTGGGCACGCACGGCACTGTGTGCACGTCTTGTCGACGTGTGTGCGTCTGTGCTGCACACGACTGCCGCACTCGAGGCGCAGCATGGTGGTGCTGCACCATGGGTGCTGTTTGTCTGCAGCTACCCTGACGACGACAGCAACAGCATCAGCAGCCGCCGTGACAAGGCAACATGCACGTCACAACAACAGCAGCAACAGCAGCAGCATGTGCGCGACACATTCGTCGATGTACTCGCAAACGCATGCGTTACTGCTGCCACCGCACACGCACACAAGCTGTCGCAACAGCAACAACAGCAGCCGTCGTCGTCTGACAGACACACTGCTGCTGCTGCTGCTGCAGTACATGGTGCACCGCGTCACGAGTGCACTGTTGACGCTGCAGCTGCTGCACTGCTGCTGCCATACCGCGTCGCCGTCTTGTCTGACGCGGTACGTACATGACGACGTGCGTAGCGGTACACACACACACACACACACACACACACACACACAGAATGGCGTGTGCAAGGTATGCTTATGTGTGTCTGTATGTGCATATGCATAATATATGTGCGTGTATGTGTATGTGTGTGTGTGTGTGTGCACAACTCTGTACATTGTGTGTTTGTGTGTGCTTTGTCGACGTGACTGCGTGACTGCTTTGCCTTGTGTGCTATTTGCCTCATGGCTAGTCTACCTCACTCTCGCTCTTTCACTGTGTGTTTTTTAGTATACACACACACACACACACACACACACACGTGACACAAAGTGACGTACGCGCAAGCACACATACACACACACTCTGCGTTGTTGTGCACACAAGGCGGTGCACGCGTACGTACATGATGTAGGCTGTTTGCACAACACGCGCCGTACGCAGTGACTATCACAGAGTGTGCACAAATACACACATACACATACACAGATATATAGTGACTGTGTACACAGACATACGAGACACACACACACACACACACACACACACACACACACACACACACACACACTGGCGTACATACACGACGCACGCGCCGTGCATATACACGCACACACACGCATACTTGCACATACTCTTGCGCACGTGACGGTGTATACAAGAGTGCATTGCATCGCCGTGTAGTGCCTGCACGCTCTCTGTGCGCGTGTGCAAACACATATACATACACACACATACACACATACACACATATACACATATATTGCACAACGCGAGCGTTGTCGACAGTTGCACTATAGAGCATACATACGAACATTGCACAGTGACGCACACACACATACACACATACATACTCACATCTTTCTTTTGCTACACCCTACTCACATTTGCACAACAAGGCGCACTGCACTCACCAGGCACACACACACACAACACACACACACACACACACACACACGTACGTGCGCACAATGCAGCAAGGGACGACGTACTCGTGGGCGCGTGTCAATGACTTGTTGTGGCGCATACCTGTTGTTGTTGCTGATGACGATGACAACAACAGCAGCAGCCGTGTCGATGACGACCACGTCATACGCCGCCGTCCTCGCGGTGGCGGCGGCGCGCAAGCAGGCGAATGTGACAGACACAGTGACGTCGACAGCAGCAGCAGCAGCAGCAGCACAGACACATATCGCACAGCGCACGAGCAGCAGCAGCAGCAGCATGCGCAGTTTCTGCGCAGTTGGCGTGCCTTGTACGAGCAGCTGCCACGCACCGCCGAGGAGCAGAGCGGCGCCATACACAACTACCTGTACTCGTGGGTGCAGCCACTGCTGCGCTTGGCGTTGGCCGAGCAGCTGCACGTCGAGGCGATGCCGCCACCGCGCCGCGCACACCGCGCGCTGCTGTGTGGTGCGCGACTGAGCGAAGCTTTTCGCAACGGCGAGCTGCGCGGCCGACGACACCGCTGGCGTGACTACATCGAGGCTGTCGTCCCCACCACACGCGCGCACAGCGTCGCACACGACAGCAGCAACAGCAACAACAATACGGCACAAGCAGCGACGACGACGGCTGCTGCTGCTACGCATGTGCGCATGACGGTGCAGCACAATGCACGCTGCGAGGTGTGCTACCGCGGCGAGCCGCACGTCCGCGGACGACTACGGTGGATCGGCTATGTTAGTGCGTGCAACGATCGTCATCGCCTGTACGCGGGGGTGGAGTGGTACGACGTGGTGCCGTCGTATCGCTACACGGCAGCAGCCGACGATGATGACAGCAACAGAGGCGGCAACAGCAGCAGCAGCAGCAATGATGATGATGACGGCCGTCGCCGTGGTGTGCCTGTCGGTGTGCACTGCGGCTGCGTGCACGGCGAGCGGCTCTTCTACCAGGCCGTCGGTGACACCGCCGCGCGCAGCACCTGCGAGCGCGTTGAGGACATTGTCCTGCTGCACGCCTCTGCCGCCGTGCGTGCGCAGCCCCCACCACAGGCCCCCTCCTTCGCCCGTGCACTGCTGCTTGTCTTCTATCGCGACCTGCTGGCGGTGCTGCTGCCGGCGCTGGGGTACACGGTGGCGCAGATGGTGGGCCCGCTGCTGCTGCAGCGCTACGTCGCCTTCTTGCACGCCCCGCGTGACGCCCACACGACGCGCGACGCCGTCGTCGTCCTCGGCCTCTTCTTCGCCGTGCGACTGCTGCAGCCGCTGTACAGCAACAAGGCGATGCAGCGCGCCGAGCGCGTCTCGGCGCTCGTCGGCTCGGCGACGCTCGCCGTACTGCTGGAGAAGTGTATGACAGTCGACGAGGCGGCGCTGGCGCACCCTGACATGAGCGCCGGCCGCGTGCTGGCGATGGCGACGGCGGACGTGGAGCAGCTGCGCGCCTTCTTGACGCACGCGACGGTGTTGCTCACGGCGACGCTCGAGCTGCTCTTCTACACCTACCTCATGTGCCGCCTGGTCGGCTGGAGTGCGCTGGGCAGTGTGGCGGTGCTGCTGCTGATTGCCCTACCGCTGCAGGCGGCAGCAGCGCGGGTGCAGGACACGCTGCAGGGCCGTCTGAGCACGCAAACCGATCGTCGCCTGCGCAGCACGCGTGAGATGCTCGCCGGGGTGCGCGTTGTCAAGGCGATGAGCTGGGAGGGCCGCCTCGTCGCCGCGATTGAGCACGACGCCCGTCGTCGCGAGCTGCACTACCGCCGCTGGCTGCAGTACACGGACGTGTTTGTCTCTGGCTTCGTGCTCGACATGCTGCCGACGATGATGATTGCCGCGCTGCTGCTCGTGCACACACTGCGTGGTCTGACGGTGACGCCGACGACGATGTTTCCGCTCATTGCGATGATGAGCTCGCTGTACTACCCGCTCGAGATGCTGCCGGAGGTGGTGTCGATGTGGGTGAAGTATCGCGTCGCCGCACGTCGTGTCACTCGCTTCCTCGAGAGCGACGACACACGACAGACGACGACGACGATGACGACGACGACGGCGGCAGCGATGAGACGGCAGGGCGACAAGGGCAGTCACGACGGCACTGTCGACGACAAGGCAGCCATGCTACTGCAGCAGCAGCAGCACAGGCACACGGCCGCTGACGCGACGACACACAAAGGCAACGGCAGCAACAGCAGCAACAACAGCAGCATGACAGCTGCCACCGCTGCAGCAACAACAGCAGCCGCAACAGGCGACGACGACGATGCTGCTGCGCTGTTTGTGCGTGCAACGATGTTGGCCGCCGTGGCAGTGCCGCTGCCGCTGTGTGAGCGCGTCGAGGCGGTCGGTTGGCGTGGTGTGTTGCAGCGACTGCGACGTCGACTGCGCTGCAGCCTGCGGCACACGAGCAGCCGCCGCTGCACGACGACGAGGGCGATGTGCACACGCACCCCCGTCGAGTTGCAGTGGCGCACGACGACGGCGACGACGTGTGCAGACGACACGGTAGCACGACAGCACAACACGTCGACACACACGACTGCCGCCGTCCTTGTCGCTGACAACAACAACAACAACAACAGCAACAGTGCAGCACACAACAACCACCGTGACGACGACGAAGACGACGATGACGCCGCGTCTGCACCGCAGCGACGGCGCTACGCACTGCAGCCACACCCGCTGCTCCACGCCATCACACTGCACATCCCGCGCGGACGACTGACGGTGGTCGTCGGGGCGACTGGCAGTGGTAAGACGGCGCTGCTGCTCTCTCTGCTCGGTCGCTTTGCGGTGGCGCGTGATGGCGGTGTGGTGGCGGTGCTGCCACCCTCACGACCACAGCATCATCAGCACCACAACAGCAACAACAACAACGACAGCGACAACGACAACGACGGCGGTGTGTGTGATGTACGTCGCTGTGACATTGCCTATGTGCCGCAGGTGCCGTGGGTGATGCAGGCGACACTGCGTGCCAACATCACCTTCTACGACGACAAGGACAACAGCAACAGGCACAATGAACAGCGGCAGCAGCACGAGAGCAGGCACGAGCGACAGCAGCCGTCACGAATGACAGCAGCAGCAGCAGCAGCAGAGGGTGACGTGACGTCGACGACGGCTGCACAGCACACGACAGCAGCAGCTGCTGCTACTGCTACTGCTGCTACTGCTGCTGCTGCTGCACAGGACGACGAGGACACGGCCGCACGACTGGCACACGCCGTCACGTGCTGTGCACTCGACGACGACCTCCGCACCTTTGCACACGGCCTCGACACCGAAGTAGGAGAGCGCGGCGTCAGTCTGAGCGGAGGGCAGCGCGCGCGCGTTGGCCTCGCCCGCGCCGTCTACGCCCGCCGCGCACTCGTGCTGCTCGACGACGTCCTCTCCGCGCTGGACGCCCACGTGGGGCGTCGTGTGCTGCACGACGTCGTGCTCGGTGCGCTGGCCCACTGCACGCGTGTGCTCGCGACGCATCAGCTGCAGGTGCTGCCGCACGCGGATGTGGTGGTGGTGATGCACGCGGGACGAGCCGTGTTTGTTGGCAGCTATGCTGCGTATGTGCAGTCGCCGTGGCGTGCGCATGTGCAGCAGCACCAGCATCAGCACGAGCAACAACAGCAACAGCAACAGCAACAGCAACAACAAGACAAGAGTCGGCGTAGCAGTCGTCATGGCGAGACGATGATGTACACGGCACAGCAACAGCAGAAACAGCAACACGGCGACAATGGCAGCAGTGGCGCGAGGACGGCGGACGACGGCGATGACAATGCGACAGCAGCAGCAGCAGCGATGACAGAGATGACCGCTGCAGCAGAGGTCGATGCGCACGACAAGGTCGATGTGCTGCTCAGCGATGACAGCAGCAGTGACTGCAGCAGTGCACACGACGACGACGACGACGAGGACGATGATGCAGTGATGCGCACACGTGCAGCCGCCGGCACAACAACAACAACAACAGTAGGTGACGGACAACACGACGGCAACACGCCGCGCGAGTGCAAGCACAGAAGCAACAACGACGACGACGATGCTGACGTGTGTGCGACGACAAGACAACACGTGCCGCCGCTGCTGCATACACACGACGACGACAACAACAACAGCGTCACAGCAACAGAGCACCACCACCGTCACCACCATCATCACCACCACGACGACGACAACAACACGCACGACGCAGAGCAGCAGCAGCAGCAGCAGCAGATTGTGGACGAGGAGAAGGCGTCAGGCCACGTGCCGTGGCGCGTCTACGCACGCTACTGCGTCGCTGGCGGTGGCTATGGTGTGGCGTTGTGCGCGATGCTGTCGTTTGTCGCCATTGAGCTCTGCACGACGTGCGGCAATGTGTGGCTCGCCGCGTGGGCGGTGCGTGCCCTGCCGCAGCTGAGCATGCTGCAGTACCTGTACGTCTACCTCGTCTGCAGCGTCGTGGCGGCGTGTGCGAGCGTGCTGTGTGCGTTGCTGTGGTACCGCTTCGCCCGCCACGCCGCACGCGCGCTGCACGCGCAGCTGCTGTGCGCCCTGGCCTCGTCAACGATGACGTTCTTCGACCGCACCCCACTCGGCCGCCTGGTCAATCGCGTCACCCGCGACGTCTACGTCATTGACAGTGAGCTGCCGATGCAGGGCAAACTACTGCTGCGTGTGCTGTTTTACTTCCTCTCGTCCATGGCCGTGACGGCGGCGTCGACGCCGGCGGCGGTGGTCGTCATGGCGGCGGCGGCGCTGGGCGGCGTGTGGCTGCTGCGCTACTACGCCGCGGTGCTGCGTGAGGTGCGGCGACGTGGCAGCGTGGCGCAGTCACCGGTGCTGACGCTGCTCGAGCAGACGCTGCTCGGCCGCGGCACCGTGGCGGCGTATGACAAGCTGCACGTCGTCTTTGCCGATGCGCTGCACCGGCTCGATGTGACGTACAGCTGCTACTATGTCGAGCGCGTGCTCGATCAGTGGCTGTCACTGCGGCTCGAGTATGTGGGCGCGTGTGTGCTGCTGACGGTGGCGTGCGTGGGCGTCGCACAGAAGCTGCGCTACACGAGCAGCAGCAGCAGCAATACGACAACAGCAGCAGCTGCTGCAGGAGGAGGAGGCGAGGAGCAACACGAGCCGCACCTGCCACGACAGCTGCCAGCCACACAAGTTGCACTGCTCTCGCTCGGCCTCACACTCTGCCTTGACTTGTTCTGGATGCTGCCGATGCTGGTCCAGTTCGGCGCCCTCGTCGAGGCTGGCATGAGCAGTGTGCAGCGTCTGCTACACTACTGCGACCACGACGACCGCGAGGAGGTGCTGCTGTCACTGCAGCAACAACAACAAGGGCAACACGAGAAGCATGCGCGACGTGGCGACAACGACAACGACGGCGCACACACGCGCTCGACGGCCACTGCCGTCGTCATCGAGTCGGCCGATGCAGCCACACCACACAACAACAACAACAACAATCATGATGGCGGTGACGACGGCGGCGGCACGTACGAGCCGGGCGCGCTGTCCTTTGCACACGTCAGCATGCGCTACCGCGCCGGCCTGCCGCTCGTCCTGCGTGACGTGAGCTTCGCCATACGGCCGGGTGAGAAGGTGGCTGTGGTGGGCCGCACCGGCAGTGGTAAGTCGACGCTGCTGCTCACACTGCTGCGCTTCGTGGATGTGTGTGGTGGTGTGATTGCCGTCAGCGGCCGGCCCGCGCAGTCGTACACGCTGCCGGCGCTGCGGCGTCGCTTTGCGATGCTGCCGCAGGAGCCCGTGCTGTTTGAGGGCACCGTGCGCAGTAATCTTGACCCCTTTGACGAGTACACGGACGCGGAGCTGATGCGTACGCTGCGTCTCGTCGGCATGGCAGAGGGCGGCGGCAGCAGCGGCAACAATGATGATGACAACGACAACGACGGGCAGCAAGAGCAGCAGCAGCAACACGAGAAGGCAGCGACGGCAACAGGCGGCGGCGACAGCGACAACAACATGGTCAGCCGCCGCCATGGCCCCAGCACACAGACAACAGCAACAACAGCAGTGACAGCAACAACAACAACAGCAACAACAGCAACAACAGCAGTGGCTGCAGCAGCAGTGGCTGCCGTGACGCCGTCCACGGCGGTGCAGGAGGGTGGTGACAACTTCAGTGTCGGACAGCGACAGCTGTTGTGCCTCGCGCGGGCGTTGCTGAAGCGTGGCAGTGAGTTCATCCTGATGGACGAGGCGACGGCGAACATTGACGTCGCCTTGGATGGGCGTGTGCAGGCGGTGATGCGGCGCTGCTTTGCGGCGTACACGGTGTTGACGATTGCCCATCGCCTGCACACGGTGGCGTCGTACGACCGCGTCCTGGTCATGCATCACGGCCGCCTCGTCGAGCAGGGCACACCACGCGACCTGGTCAACACTCCGCACAGTCTGCTGCGTCGCATGGTCGTGCATAGCAGTGGCAGCAGCAGTCATGACAGTCACGATGACGCAGGCGACGATGCTGCTGCCACTGCTGCTGCTGCAGGCGGCAACGCTGACGAAGACAGCAGTGCAGCCGCCGCTACTGCTGCCGCACGTCGTGCACACGAGCAGCAGCAGCAGCAGCAGCGTGAGGAGGCGGCAGTACGGCACTTCTTGCAGCTCTGCAAGTGACGTCGCACACGTGTGTGTGTGTGTGTGTGTGGCGTTGTTGTTGTCGTGTGCACACGCAGCATGAGGGACATGACGCGGTCATGTCGTACACACACACACACACACACGTGCGTTGTGTGCACACTCCCTGCCACACTCGTCTTGTTGTTTGGCGTCGTGTGTGTGTGTGTTTGTTTTGTTGCGTGTCGTTCGTGCTGTGTTACTCTGCTCCTTGTGTGTATGTATGTGCGTGTGCGCGTGTGTGTACGCTGTGCTCGTGTCGTCGTGCGCGTGTGTATGGCGAGGACATTGCACCTGTGTGTGTGTGTGTACATACATTGCACACACACATACACGTGTGCACGTGCGCACGTCGTGTGCATGCCCTTGCATCTACGCGCGCGAGCTTGCGTGTTGCATTGCCTTGTTCGTTTGTGTCAGTCCTGTGTGTATATACACTGTGCGGTGCTCTGTCTGTGACTGTGCATGTGTGTGTGTCGCTGCTGTCATGTCATGTGTGTGTATGTGTGCATGCATGCTTGCGTCGTGTTTGCCTATACGTGTATGCGTATGTGTATATATAGCAAGCATACATCACTGTTGCGTAGTCGACCAACGCATACACAGTCACACATACACACAGAGAGACATACGTACGAGCATACGTGGCCGTTGCCTGCCTCGCTCTCGTACTCGCGTGCACACGCCTCTCGCTCTCGCTCTCGCTCTTGTGTGTCTGTGTGTGTCGTGCCATGGGTGCACTGCCCAGTCGCGAGACGCACGAGCGTGGCCTGTACAGCTACCGTCACGGTCGCAATCGTCGCAACGAGATTGTGCTCATTCCGCTCACCTCCACCTTCTTCCCGTGCGCACACTGCGCGCTGTTTCAGCACCTGTACAAGGCTCGACAGCGCCGCACCGCCAAGTATTACTTCCGCGCTCTGCGCAGTACGTCGTGTGCGCCCGAGAGCGACTACTACTGCGCCACCGCAGCAGCAGCAGCAGCAGCAGCAGGAGGAGGAGCGACGACGAGCAGCAGCGACGGCGGTGGTGATGAGGTGACGTTTGCGCAGTTTGTGCGTGAGCGACGACGGCGACGCAAGCTGCAGAAGCAACAGCACCGTCGTCGTAGTGGCGATGCAAGGACAACAGCAGCAGCACATGCGTCATCGTCGTCATGCGCGGCGACGACGAACAGCAGCTGCGTGGCTGCAGCAGTAGGCACGACAACGACAACGACGTCACATGACGCAGATGCGCACACGACGTGGCACGGCAACCAGCAGCAGCAGCAGCACGCAGACAATGACGACAGCGATGACAGCAATGACAGCGATGACAGTGATGATGACAGTGACGACTATGACTATGCTCGCTACAGTGACAGCCTGGAGGGGCTGTACCGAGTGCTCATTCAGGACAATGACGCGTGTGTCTACTCGACCGACGCGGCGCTGCGTGAGGCGTACCTGGCACAAGTGCAAGCGCAGCACGCAGAGCGACATGCACAACAGCAACAATATGGCAATGCAACAGCAGTAGCCGCCGTCGGCGGCAGCAGTAGTAGCAGTGCTGCTGTTGCGGCGGCGACAGCGACGATGACGGCGTTGCCGCTGCATTGTCACCCGGGCAGCTACGCACACGAGCCACACCCACACACGCACCACCACAGCAGCAACGGTGGCAGTGACAACAAGAGCAGCAGCAGCAACAATGACAGGGCAGCTGCCACCGCCGCCACGAGCAACGGCGTACATGGTCATGACAACAACGGCAACAACAACGGCAGCAAGATGGCGACGATGACGAGTGCGCACGGTGACAACAAGAACAATGACGATGATGCACACGCGCACGCATACCTCAGCGGCTACGCTGCCGCGACGCGCTACCACAAGGGCAAGCGACAGCACACGTACTATGCATACGACGACGACGATGACAGTGACAGTGACGTGAGTGCGGAGGGCGACAAGGACGGTGCTGCTGTCGCTGCTGTTGCAGCGACAGCGACGGACGCACACACGTCGTCGTCGTCACCTGCCGCAGCAGCCGCTGCACTGCATGACACACACACCACAGCGTCACACACACTGCACTCTGCACCACCACCACCACATGCCGCTGCTGCTGCTCGTCATCATCGTCGTCGCCGTCGTGTTCACGTGACATCGCCCGCGGCGTACTACCTACGCCCCGTGCCGTGTGCCATTGCGTCCCGTTACAGCGCCAACAAGCCGCCGCCGCAGGACAACCCGTTGTACGTCCTCTTTGACGGCTACTATGTGAAGCTAATGGGTATGTTTGGCCTGCTGCCGGCCACGGTGCGCACACGCTACGCGAGCGCGCCACGCAGCTACAGCAACGAGGACGACACGGCAGCGCACGAGGACGGCAACAATGACAACAACATCAGCAGCAACAGCAACAAGAAGAAGAAGAAGAACAGCACACGGGCGAAGGCGCAGGCAATGATGCACAACGGCAGCAGCAGCAACAAGCATGGCAGCCGTCATGACGCAGCAGAGCAGCAGCAACAGCAGTGTGACGATGACGATGACGACGACGATGATGACAGCAGCAGCAGTGTCGACGGCGTGACGCACATGGAGCAACACGTGCTGAAGGGCACCATGTTCGTCGACAAGGACGTCGGCGATCAGATCCTCGGCAACGTCGTCATGCTCGCGGCACACATGTATGTTCGTCAGTGCATGGAGGCGCGTCTGCGGCCACGCTACGTGCCCATGTTGCCCGTACTGCTGCGCATGCCACTGTCTAACGTGCCGCTGCTGCAGTTTCTGCGCGAGTGTCGCGTGCGGCTGTCGACGCTGCTCGACGCCGGCACCGCACAGAGCGGACAGCGGCCACTGCACAGCGGCCTCAGCGGCTTCCATGCCGGCGATGTGGCCGATGCGTGTGCGACGACGCCGGCGCAGCGCCGTGCCGCGGCGGCGGCCTATGTGCGCGAAGAGGACGTGCCGTGTGCGACGACGGCGGCACAGCTCTTCTACTCGGACACGCTGCTGCTCACACACAACAACAACAGCAGCAACAATGGCAGCTGTGCGTGTTGTCGTTGTGGTGGCAAGGGCGACGTTGCTGCTGCTGCAGCTGCACATGCGATGACGGTGCGCGTCGGCAACGTCACCTGCGTGCCAGCAGCAGCAGCAGCTGCTGGTGTTGTTGTGGGTGCGTACAATGAGCATGACGCACGCATGCGCGGCAGCTTCAGTGACAAGGCAACGTGCAGCAGCACAACAACAACAGCGGCTGCAGCTGCTGCAGCTACTGCACGCTACAGCCACAACGGCAGCAGCAGCAGTGGTGGTGGTGGCAAGATGTGTGCGTATGGTGCATGCACGTGTCGCTGCACACACAACAGCAACGACAAGGGCAATGTCATTGCGACGGCGTTGTCGGGTGCGTGTCGTGACGACAGCGCGCCCTGGCCGCGTGCGGGGGTGAACACGAATGTGGGTGGACGCTATCCGGTGCTGATGATGTCTGGGTTTGGTGTACAGTCGCTGCAGCTGCGTCACCCATCACTGGAGCTGACGAACAGCAACAGCAGCAACAACAACAGCAGCAACGACAACAGCGACAGTGACAGTGAGGACAGCAGCGAGGACGACGGTGGTGGTGGTGGCGACGATGACGCGGCGGCAGGCAACGACAGTCATGCTGCGCTCGCAGGCGCACCGCTGTGCTACGTCAACAACAACAACAACGCCGCTGCTGCTTGTGTCGATGGCGTTGTGGTCGGCATGCCGTGTGCGACGAGTGCGCACACATCGCCGCGTGTAGCACCATCATCGCATGCACTGGCACA
Organism: Trypanosomatidae sp. Fi-14; assembly: GCA_023091115.2. NCBI lineage: Eukaryota > Euglenozoa > Kinetoplastea > Trypanosomatida > Trypanosomatidae > Trypanosomatidae sp. Fi-14. The sequence goes on along the minus strand of JAKVQF020000881.1, from coordinate 50,906 downwards.
TGGCGGTGTCGTGCACAAGAGCAGCAGCAGCAGCAGCAGCACTGTGCCCGTCACGACTGCTGCAACGGCGGCGCCCGCGTCACCACTGCTGCTGCACAGCAACACACCGCAACAGCAGCAGCAGCTCACACATGGTGTAGCAGTAGCTGCACCTGCTGCTGCTCCTGCTGTTGCGTTCGTCGCGACAACGACCCCTGCGAGTAGCAGCAGCAACAACAACAACAACAACAGCAGTGTGCTGACGACGATGTCAGACGCAGTCGCTGCTGCTGCACCTCCTCTGCTGCTGTCCTCACTGCCACCGCCTCTGCCTGCACCTACTGCTCCCATACTCGCAACAGCAGCACCGCTGCCGCTTACGACACGCACATCACCACTCCCACCGCATGTGTACAGCGACGACAGTCACACGGCTGCACTGCCGGCTGCCGTAGCAGCAACAGCAATGTGTGCACAAGGCGCGAGCGTGCCCGTCACGCAACAACAGCAACAGCAGCAGCAGCAGCAGCATGACAAGCGGAGAAGGCGACAACGACGACAACAACGGCAGTATGAGCGACAGCTGCAGACACTGCTGCGCCGCAAGCAGCAGTTCCGCATGTGGGTGGAGCAGGGCCGCGTGTGCGTCTACGCGAGCGCCGCCTACGCACGTCGCGCCTGCCTGCTCCTCGCACAGCAGCTCAACACCACCGTCGACAGCGATGCGGTGCCCGAGGCACGGCAGTGGAACTACTGTGGTGTGCTGCACGCCGGCGCCCGCGTACCGCCGCCGCGGAGCGCGCACGACGTGCTGCTTGTCGGTGAGGACATGCCCTCTGTGGGGCTGTGGCAGGGCGATGTGCTGCGCTGTTGCACCGCAGCAGAGCTGCGCGCACACGCGCAGGCGCAGCCGCTGCCGCTGCCGTGTCATGACGCCGCTGCCGCTGTTGCAGCAGCAACAACAACAACAGACAGCAACAGCAGCCACCACAACAGCAACGAGCACAGCGTTGCTGCCGCTGCTGCTGTTGCTACTGTTGTGCAGCACGACGACATGTCGCCGTGTCCGCGTAGTGAGCACGACGTGTACAGTGCAGCAGCAGCAGCACTGCAGCAACAACAACGGACAACAGCAGCAGCAGCAGTTGCACCGCCGTTGTCGTCTTTGTCATCGCCTGGCGTGCCGCCATCATCGTCGTTGCTGCGCACGTCGTCCACGTCACAGCAGCAACAGCAGCAACAACAGCAGCAGCAGCACAGTGCGATGACGACAGCCGCAGCGCTGCCGCCCGCACCAGCGGGTGCCTTTTGGGTGCGAGCAGCGGGTGGTCTGGACGACAGCTACAGCAATTACTCATACAGCAACACAACAACAACGGCGGCGACAACAACAAGCAGTAGCAGCAAGGCAGAGAAGCAGCAGGCACACGCCATGCATCAGCGCAGCAAGCAGCAGCAGCGGCAGCAGCAGCACATGCAACACCACCATCACCACCACAACAGCAACAACAGCACGACAGCGTCTGCTGCTGCGACGACGTGTTGTGGTCACTGTCAAGTAAGCAACAGCAGCAGCAGTAGTCGTGGTAGTGGCGGTGGTGGTGCTGCTGCGGCGGCGACGGCGCTGTCCATGTCACTCGCAAGCCTCACACATGCTGCCACACCGCCTGCAGCAACAGTGACAGCAGGCATGCCTGCGAGCCACGCTGCGCTCGTTGCAAGCAACAACAACAACAACAACAACAACAATGCCGTTGCATACTATGCAGCAGCTGTGCCGTCATCGCCAGCATACACAGCCATGCACGCTGCTGCAGGCCAGCACAGTCACGGCATCGGCCACGCTGTCGACGTGACTGCAGCATACATGAACGCACACACGACAATGGCAGCAGCAACAGCGGGCGAGTATGTTGACGGCCACGGCGGCGACCACGACAACAAGGACAACAACAGCAACAGCAACAACAACATGGATGACGCCGAGGCGGCAGCGATGGCGGCGCGCTGTCGCGGCACACTACACATTGAGGAGGTTGTTTTGTCGTGGATCAAGGCGACGATGGCGGCGATGCGTGAGCGGAGTGAGCACAGCTGCGTGTGGGTGCGCAGTCCAACAGGGCAGCCCTTTCGTGTCGATCGCTACGTCATTGGCCGTGTGCAGCACGACGGTGTGCGTTATTTTGTTGGTGTGACGCCGCGCTTTCTCGGCCAGCAGCGACGCCTTGTGCGCGCACTGCAGTGCACAAACAACAACAACAAGGACAGCGAGGACGCGGCTGCTGCGACGGGACGCGTCGTAGATGGCAGCAGCAGCAATAGCGGCGGTGTTGTTGCTGACACGGCGACGACGCGACAGCAGTCGACGACGATGACGGCTGCGGGTGCTGCAGTGACAGCCGCGAGTGCGCAGTCACAACAACAGCAGCAGTATGCTGGCAGTGCGAACGACAGACATGCGCAGCACAACAGCAGTGACAACAAGAACGACACGCAGCCACAACAGCAACAGCCATGGCAGCACGACAGCGCGCACCAGCAGCAGCAGCAGCAGCAGCAGCACTACGACAATGACAATGACGACGACAGCAGATACGACGCGCTTGCCAACTTCGATTTTGGCAGCTACTACGCTGCACACACACGACAACAACAGCACCAACACCACAGCAGCAGCAGCAGCAACAACAACGATGGCGACAATGACGACCGTCGCTACACAGCAATGACGGCGACAACAGCGTCGTACGCTGCAGGGCAGACAACGCTGCCCTCGGCTGTCGTCGGCAGCGGTGCGGGTGGTGTGGCGGCGACGTTTGGTGCCGTGTCGTCGCCACTGCAGTCGTGCCATACAGCTGTTACCAGCACTGCATTAGCAGCAGCCGCTGCAGCCGCAGCAATGCAGTCGCGTGACGCCGCACGTAGCAGCAGCAGCAGCTGTAGCTGTAGCAGCTGCAGCGGTGCTGCTGCTGGTGGTGGTGTCGGTGCTGGCCGTCGACGTCGTCGTCGACCGCGTGCTCGTCGTCGTCATCGTCCTCGTCACGGTGGCAGTAGCAGCCACAACAATGTACACGACGGCGTTGGCAACAACGACAACAGCAGCCGCACAAGCAGCAGCGTGAGCAGCAACAGCAGCAGTGACGACGACAGCAGTGACGACTCGAATGCGTTGCTGCTGCACTACAGCGCTGAGCAGCTGTCGTTCATGGACGACGCATAAGCACACACGAGCACTTTTGTGTGTGTGTGTGTACGTGTGCAGAGGGTGGCGCTGCTGTACGCGCGAATGACGTCACGCACACACACACACACACGCCTCCGTGCAAGACTGCGACATGTCGTGTGTATGTATGCTTGCTTGTCTCTGTGTGTGTGCATGTGTGTGCATGTCGTGTTGTGTACGCGAATGTATATGTGTGTGTATGTGCATGATGTCTGTACGCTCGTGTACGTTCGTCGCAAAGGCACACGACACACACGTCGTGCGTGACGTGTATACACAAAAGCACATGTGCACGCGAGTCATGTTTCTTACGCTCTGTGCGTGTGTGTGTGCGTTTGTGCGTGTGCGTGTGTATATGCATGCCGTATTGTATGTTGTATGCGTGCGCAGCAGTCACTGCCGCGCTTCTGCCTCGTGTGTGTGTGTGTGTGTATGTGTGTGTGTGTGTGTGTGTATTCTGCCTACTAGTCTGTGCTTGTGTGTGTTGTTTGTGTATGTGTCTGTGTATGTACACGGCTCGACGTGTGCAGCAGAGATGCATGTCACAGCAGCGTCTACATGCCGTTGCTTGCTTGCTTGTCTATGTACACGCACACATCGACGCGGTGTAGTAGCAGCACGCGTAGCAAAGACATAGCAGCAGCAGCACTCGTCGTGTGTGTGTTTGCGTGTGCATATTATATATATACATACGAGTACGAACAAGCGACAAGGCGAAGCAGCGAGGCAGTGTGACCTGAGCCGTGTGCGTGGCGACAAGACACATACTCATACGTGCCTGCTCGATCTGTGTGCTCGTCTCTCTCTCTCTGTGTGTGTGTGCGTCATCTTGCCTGTCTGTGCGCGCAAGCACACACACACACACACACAGCGCCACATACACGTGCTGTCGTTCTTGCAGCCGTCACCGTTGTGTGCGCTCTCGCATCATTGTTGTCACTGTCGTCGTCGTCGTCGTCATGCCACATCAGCCACAGTCCACCGGGCAGATCACGTGCCAAGGTTGCCATGTCACACTCGCCTACCCCATTGGTGCGCCCTCGGTGCGCTGCCCCATGTGCACCACCGTCACCCCAGTACAACAGTTCAGTGTGACGTGTGTGTGCTGTCGCTGCATTCTCATCTTGCCACAAAACACGAGCCTCGCGATGTGTCCGCGCTGTCGCACTGTCATGTCTATTCCAGCGAGCATACGTGAAGGGCACAGCGGACCGCAGGCACCACCGAAGCAGTGTGTGTACATTGATCGCCCGCCTACGCTGAACTCGGCGGGACGTAAGGTGTCGCACCTGGCGGTGGGCACCAAGCTCGACGATGACGCCCCCAAGGACGCGAACAAGCAACGCAAGCATTGAGCACGTCAACGCATGCATGCATGCGCACATGTGTGTGTGTGTGTGTGCATGTGTGTGTGTGTGTGTGCGTGCATAGGCTTGCTGCTGCTGCATTCACCGTGTGTATGTGTGTGCATGTATGCACATACGCACGTGCTCGCATGCATAGGCACGCAGAACAAAGAAGCTAGTCTGTGCACATGCATTGTTGTTGTTGTTGTTGCAGTCGTTCGTGCGTGTTGTTGTTGTCATTGTCACTGATGTGGTTGCTGTGTATACATATATGTATGTATGTGTACAGTGCACGCACACACAGTCGCCAATGAGCGCACATACATGTCTGTGTCTGTGTATGTGCTGTGTATGATGGCTATGTTGCGCGTATGTGTGTATATGCAGCTTGTACACTGTGTGTGCGTACACACACACATACCCTCAAGTGACGCGGTGCTGTCGCCATGACATGTGTGTGCGTGTCTATGTCTGCCTTGTTTGCTTTGCACAATGACTGCAGCGCACACACACGACGTCAACATCGCACACACACATACGCATCTGTACGGACACGACATTGCTAGCGCAGCAGCAGCAGTACACGGCAACATGCAACACGCAATGCGCATGCGTGACAAGGGCGACGGCAGCGACGTGTCATCAGCAGCAGTCGTCGTCATACAGCAGCAGCGACAACGACAGTCGTTACGACAGCGTCACACAGCACACGACGTGTACGGCGACGACAACGTTGACGACAACAACATCATGAACGAGGCGGTTGTGCCATGCAACGGCCACCGTCACGACGACAACAAGAACACGACGCATAGCAGCAGCAACGGCAACGACGTACACAACAACAACAGCAACGGCAACACGAAGAAGGACAGCAATGGTGTGACGGTGCTGCAGTATGGTGACGTGTACAAGCGCAACGGCAGCGTTGACGCAGACAGCAGCGCACAAGGCGACGACGACGAGGACGACTGTCGTGTCCATCACAGCCGTCACAAGCCTCGTTACTATCGCCACCACCACCACCACGCGTACGCACAGCAGCCGCCGCCATCACCGTCGCCCTCACCAGCGAGCAAGAGCAGCAACAGCAACAACGACGGCGGCAGCAGCGGTGCTGCAGTGACGACGACGACGGCAGCCGCAACGGACGAGTGCGTCGACGTCACGGCACAGCGCAATGCTGCAGCTGCAGCTGCTACGACATGCGTGGCTGACGATGCGGCGATGCACAAGGCTGCTGACACTGTTGTTGTAGTAGCAGCAGCAGCAGCGCAGCATACAGCGTCACAACTGCACTCGTCACACGGCAACGGCCACACGTGCAACAACAGCGACGACAACAACAACAACACGGCAGCAGCAGCATCGCGCGCGTCGTCTGTGCATGACGTCACCGCTGTTGCAGCAGCAGCAGCAGCAGTAGGCAGCGAGACTGTCACCACACCATCGCCGTCGCGTGCACGCAGTAGCGTGAGCAGCAACGGCAACTGCAACAACAAGGACAAGGACAACAATGACCACAGCAGCAGCAGCAGCAGTTGCTGCACAACAGACACGTGGCGCGCGGTGCAGGAGCGCTGTGCACGTGCGCGTGTGCGTGTGCGTGCGGCATGCGTACATACACGCGCAGACGCACAGCTGTGCAGCGAACGCACACAGCGCTGTGCCGCCGAGGCGGCTGCGTGTACAGCCGCACAAGGCGCGCAGCACGCAACAGCGCTGCTGCACTGTGTGTGCGCACAGCCGCAGACACACATACACGAGCAACAGGAACAAGAGGCAGAGCAGATGCGGCAAGACGACAACAACGAAGAGCAGCAACAGCAGCAGCAGCTGGCGGCCACGTCACCGTCGTCGTCGTCGTCGCTGCGCACGTCGCGTCGTGACGAGGGCGTAACGCCGCGCAATGACATCAGCACCACTGCCACCGCTGCTGCTGCTCGTCGTCCTCGCTACCGCTGCGCAGCAGCAGCACACGACGATGACATTGACGCAACACGACACGGCACCAGCGCGTACAAGCACAACAACAACAACAGCAGCATCAGCAATGGCACGACAGTCACACGGCAGCGCACGACGACAGCCACGCCGAGTGCAGCGGCAACACTGTCTGCACACGCCGCGGACGTTGCTGCGAGGCAACAAGCGTCGTCATCGCACGACGTGACGACGGGCACAACAGCAATAGCACACGTCACGACACCGACGTCGTCGTCGTCGTCGTCTGCAGCAGCAGCGCAGCCGACACGACAGCGTCACTACATCGCTTGGCTGCGCGCTCGCAGTGCAGCAGCAACAGCAGCAGCAACAGCGTCGTCGTCGACAACAACAAGCACACAACAACAACAACAACAACAACAGCAGACGCAACAACAGCCGAAGCAGACGAACGAGGACGTTGACGTGCGCATGGCTGCATATGAGGCTGCGCTGTCGTCGCTGCGTGCACAGCACAGTGCACTGCAACAGCGCTACGACGAGCTGCGTGCAGCGTACGACGCACGTCGTGCAGTAACAACAACGACAACAATGGCGACGAGTGCACAGTGTCGCCGTGACAAGCACAAGGCAGCTGTGCCTGACGACAACAACAACAGCACTGCTGCTGTTGCTGTTGCTGCTGCTGCTGCTACACCCTCGTCATCGCTGTCATCGATGTCGACTGCAGCCGCAGCATCGTCATCGCCGCCGTCATCGTCGCTGTTGTGCGAGCAGCTGACGATGTTGCAGGCGGCACGTGAGCGTGACAGAGCGACGCACCTGCGCGAGGTGCTGCGGCTGTCACAGCAGCTGACGACGCTGCGACAGCGCAATGCGCAGCTGACGCGCGTGTTGCGTAGTGCAGAGGGCAGTCGACTGCGACAAGCACACGACGCAAACACAAGGACAGCAGCAATAACAACAACAGTTGCAGCTGCAGCGACGAACGTAGACGACGACAACAGCAGCAAGACAACGAGGAGGAGGCCACTGCTGCTGCTGCCAACAACAGCAACAACAACAGCAACAACAGCAACAGCCGCGACGACGGCAGCGACAGCAGTCAGCCGCAATGGTGACGATGGCGACGACGACGCGATGATGCCGTCACGCACAACGCGAAGGACGACGTCGTCGTTCGCGTCATCACCGCGGCCATCCTCGTCGACGTTACAGCAGCACGAGCAGCGGCAGCACGAGCAGCTGCAGCTGTCACTGATGCGATCGCCACCCCCACCGTCGTCGTCGCGGTCGACGTCGTGTGCACTCGCGAACAACGCACACAGCGTCGTGTCGCTCGACAATGACGGTGACGAGGCTGCTGCTGCTGCTGCTGCAACGGCTAACACGACAGCCGCTGCACACAGCAACAGCAGCAACAAGTGCACACACACAGCGCATGCTGACACGGCGGCAGTCGATGTTGCTGCCGTGTGTGATGTGTCGCCACTGCAGCAGCAGCAGCAGCAGCAGCGCAGCGAGCACGCCATTGCATCGTCATCGTCGTCGTCAGCGACGGCGACGTCGCGACACGTCGACGACAGCTACGCTGCGCGACACGACGTACGTCACAACGGCAACACGAAGAACAGCAGCAGCAACAGCAGCAACAGCAATCGTTGTTGTTGTTGTGATGGTAGTGACAGCGACAGCAGTGGTGATTGGTCGTTCTATGCGCACACCATCGCCGCCCTGCGACCGCCCTCGGCGCTGTCACTGCAGCCTGACGGCAACACAACAACAGCAACAACAACACTTGCAGCAAAACGAGCAGCTGTGTGTGATGACAACGTCACAACAGCAGCAGCAGCAGCAGTGCAACACGACAGGAGCAGCAACAGCAGCAGCTATGACGATGACGATGACGCGCAGCAGCCAATGTGTCGACTGTGCACACCACGCGCGCACTCGCCGCTGACGCTGCCGCGACGGAGTGCGCTGTTGACACGTCACAGTGCTGCAGCCGCGATGACAACCGCAACTGCACGCACAGCGACGAGCACGTGACGGTGTAGCGACAGCAGTAGTGCAGTGTACGCCTTGTCGCGAAGAGAGTGTGTGTAATGTGTTGTTGTTGTATGTTGTGTGTTGTGTTGTTGTTGTGTACAGCAGTCTCCGTACAGTGACCTCTCTTGCTTTCTCTCTGTGTGAGTATGTGTGTATGTTGTCTACTCGTCAGTGTACGCGTATATATGTGTGTGTATGACAGTGTATTGTGTGGCTGTGTATGTATACACGGCTGCACCTCACACCGCCTCGGCATACTCATTGTATGTATATATATATGTGTGTGTGTGTGTGTTGTAGTGTATGATGTGTATGCTGTTGCACACACACACACACACACGCTTACTGTCGTCTTTGCTCATTCGCGCATGAGCGCTGCTCCAATCCATGTTGCCACGAATGTGTTCGTGTACACACAGCAAAAACGACACACGAGTGCACGAGTGCGTGTGTATGTGTGTATGTGTGTGTGTGTACGCTCGTTTGCATGCATTGCACGCGCATTACGCACGCTGACGACCGCGCACACGCAAAACACAAACAAACACACGTACGTATATACACAAACAGACACACACACGCTCACCCGCCTGTTACATGTGTTATCGTAACGTATATGCATACACACACATACACATACGCATGCATAAGCATACCTGTATGTGTACATACGTATACGCACGCGCGCGCTAACGCACAAGTGCATAACATTACATAACACACACACACATAACACATACACGCAGACGACGTAACACGCACGCATACACACACATACGCACACGTATGCGTCACACTATCGCAAGTACGAGTTGTGTGTATGTTGCTATGTGTGTGTGTGTGTGTGTGTGTGTGTGTGCGTGCGTGTGTGTGTGTGTGTGGCGTGCCTGCGTCTATACTGCTGCTGCTGTTGTGCTGTGTAAGTTTGGTTGTCATATATATATATATATATACATTGATACACGTACACATGCAGATGAGCAGGAGCGCTGCGGGCGCGTCGTCATCGCCGTCATCGTCTGCTGTCGTCGCAGCAGCAGCAGCAGAGCCCGACGCGCTGCCGTCGCCACCGCTGCCTACGCCACTACACACACCACACACCGTCGCACATGACAACGACAGCAACAAGAAGAGCAGCAACACCAGCAGTACACGTGTGCCGACGTCACCACGTACAGCAGCCGCCGTGACAAGGACAACAGTGCGACGCAGTGTGACACCACCGACCATGTCGATGTCATCAGCGACAACAGCAAGCAATGCAGACGGCGCAACGACAACAACGCCGTGTACATCACCTCGAATGTCGGCGTCGATGGACTATACACCGCTGAACGCGTTGCAGCAGCAGCGCCGTCACGTTGTACAGCGACGCATTCTGTGTGACAGTGAGGCGCGACGACGTGGCGATGTGGTGCGCAGCGAACACGACGCCTGGCAGCTGCTCGTGTGCGCGTACACGGAGTGCAACACAACAACGACAACAACAAGCACGACAACGACGCTGCCTGTGCGTAACAATAGCAGCAACAACAACAGTGACGATAGCAGCGACAACGCAAAGGCGAGTGACGGCAGCGCAGCAGCGCATGTCCTGACGACGACGTCACCGACGCCTGCGCAGACGGCAGAGGCTGTAGCAACAACAACAGCGGCAGTTGCTGCAGTCGCCGCCACGCCGCTTGCTGCGCTGCACAACAACAACAACAACAACAACGACGCGAAGCCGCGCGAGCATGACAACAGCGGCAACGGCAGCGGTGACAAGAGCAACGACACTGCTGCTGCTGCTGGACACACAACACGGACAGCAGCAGCAGGAGCAGCGTCGTCACACGCGACTAGTGTCGCTCTTCCTGCTGTTGCTGTTGCAAACAAGAAGAAGAAGAAGGCAACAACACGCGGCCCGCTGCTGGCGACGACGACAGCGGCAGCAGCGACAGCCAGTCCTCGCTTCAGTGCTGCTGCTACAACACAGTCAACGCAGTCGTCCGTGCGTCTGTCACCATCGCCTGCTGCGACTGCCGCTGCGATGGCGGACGACGCACGCGATGCAGTCAACAACAATGGCGGCAGCGGCAGAAACAACACGACGGCGTTGCGCAGTGACGCGAGCGGCAATGGCAACGGCAAGGCGACAGACAACAACGACGAAAGCGATGGCGACGATGATAGCAGCAACAACAACAGCAGCAGTGGCACAGCGGCAGCTGCATGGCGTGTTGCTGTCGACATCAATGCACGCGAGCAGCGATTGCAGAAGGAGCTGCGCAGTGCACTGGACACACTGACGCAAACACGCGCGCTGCTCGACGAGCAGCTGCGCATGCAACAGCAGCAGCAACAACAACAACACGACAACAACAACAATGACGATGAGCAGCAGCAGCAGCATCTGTCATGCAACAAACAAGCCACAGCAGCAGCAGCACTGCAGAGTGTGTGCGAAGGCGAGCAGTGTGCGCGTCTGCAATTGTGCGTGCAGCAGCAGCGCGACGCGTACACGCTTGCGCAGCGTGCACACCACGACGCCCTCGCGCTGCACACACGCACCGCAGCATCAGCAGCAGCAGCACACGCACAACAACAACAACAACGAGACGACACACAACAACGCGACCGCGACAGCAACAACAACGACAACAGCAACAACAAGGACAAGGTCGTGACGGCGCTGCAGCACGCCCTACAGCAGAGCGCCGAGCGCGTGGCGCAGCTGCAGGACGACCTCGACGCACAACACGCGCAGCAGTTGCGTGCCTGTGCGCGCGTCGAGGCGGAGCTGACGTCGCGTCATCGTGATGAGCTCGCACGCCTCGAGGCGGCACTGCAGGCGGCGTTCACGCGCGCCGTGCGCGCCGAGAGAGCGCTGCAGCTGCGCGACGACGAGCTGCACACGCGCAGCCGTGACGCGGCCGCGCTGTACGCGTCCGTGCGTGAGGCAAGCGACGCCAAGGCGGCACTGCAACACGCCCTCGACGCACAACGCGAGACCGCGGCGGCGGCGGCGCAGCGCAGTGCACTGCAGTATGCACAGGAGCGTGACGCGATGGCGGCGGCGCATGCGCGTGACGTGGCGGCACTGCAGCGGCGCGTGCACGAGCTCGAGGAGGCGGTGTGTGTGTTGCAGTCGGAGATGGAAGACGGAAACGACGACGACGACACGCAACACACACAGCAACAGCAGCAGCAGCAGCAGTTGTTGCAGTGTGCACACGCAGACGTCGTCGCACGTGCGCACGCACTTGTCGCACACACGAGCGCAGCGGCGGCGCTGTACGTGCACGCCATCGACACACTACCGCCTTGTCATCACACGACAGCGACAACAACAGCTGCTGCCGTGCCATCGACAGAGCAACAACAACAGCAACAACAGCAGTCGTCATTGCCGCTGCACGAGGGCGTCGGCGACGTGTGTGAGTGCGACGTGACGGCGCGACGACTATCGTTGTCGCAGCCAATGCACCATCACCACAACGACAGCAGCGTCAACAACAACAACAACAACGATGATGATGACAGCAGAAGCAGTGCGCATGACGCAGCGGTGACGTCCTCGTCGTCGTCGCTGTTGCGCGCGCAGTGTCGTGCACTGCAGCAACAGCTGCAGGCGGAGCGCAGCGCACGCGCACACGTCGAGAGCGCACTCGCATCGCTCCTGCAGCAGCAGCCGCGGCGTGTGAGTGTCGTGTCGACGTCGACAACACCGTCGACGTCAGCGGCACCGGGCCGTGCGCGTGTGCTCCGCTCTCCGCATCGCCTCGACACGCGCTTCTTTGATCCTACAACAGCAACAACAGCTACAGCAGCAGTGCCTGTGGGTGACGAACGCAGCAGGAGCAGCAACAGCGTCAGTATGCGCAGCAGCAGAAGGACGCGTGGGACGACGGGTCGTGGTGACAGCAGGCAGCTGCAGCAGCAGCTACTGCCCGCATCGCCGTTGTCGTTGTTGTCCTCGTCGTCGTCGTCGATGCTGATGATGCGCTCGTCACATGTGCCGCACAACAACAACAACAGCAACAGCAGTGGCAGTATGCAACACGTGCACGCAGACGTCGCTGTCGTGCCGTCATCGCCGCTGTCCTTGTCGAGGTCCACCACTGCCGCCGTTGCTGCCGCTGCTGCAACAACACAGCCATCATCGTCACCACACGCACGGCAAACAACAACGACGTCAGCGGCGCTGACGCGTCGTAGTCGTGCAGCACCACTGCTGCCGCTGTCAACAACACACGGCAATGACAACAACAACGACAATGACGATGATGACAGCAGCAGCAGCAGCGAGGTGCGTTCGCTGTCGCCGGCAGCGGCGTGGCGTGGCAGAGGCAGCTCGTGTGCGTTGTGCTTCGTACGTTGTGCGGGTCGTCTGCTGCTGCGCTGTCACGGCAAACGACTGCAACGCCTCCTTGCAGAGCCACAGCAGCAACACGTGCCGCCTGCGTCGTCGTCATCGCGTCACTCACCGCTGCACAACAACAACAACAACAATAGCAGCAGTGTGAGCGGCTGTCGCGGCGGTGTACACGAGATCAGCACACTCGCCTTCGCCTCGGTCAGTCACCGTCTGTACGCGGCAACACACGGCGTCACACTCGCATCTGTGCAACAGCAACAACAACAGTACAATGACAGCGGCTGTCATGGTGCTCGTCATGTGCACACGGACAGTCGCCTTGCGCGTGCAACGTGCACGCGAGACGACGACAACAACAGCGACGACGAGGACGACGAGGCGTGTGTGTTCCGCGTGACGGTGCGCGTCGGTGAGCGCTGTGACGAGGACGTGTTGTTTGGCTTCGCCTCTGCAACGGCGCCACTCGAGTGCCTCGCCGTCACACGCAACGCCATGCGTGAGAGCAGCAACAACAACAACAACAGCAGCAGCAGCAGCAGCAACAGCAGTGGTGGTGGTGGCGGCTGTTGCTACTACATGATGCGACTGCGCGACGGTGCGCTGTACGCCTCGTCACGTTACACGACGCAGCGCGCATCGTCCTTGTCGCGTGCACACGTGCACAAACACAACAACAACAACAACAACAACATGACGCGCAGCCGTGCAGCTGCCGACGACGGCGACGATGACGGCGATGACGGCGTTGTTGCGGGTGCACTTCGTTGGCCGGGCGTTGTGTGCGGTGATGAGGTGAGCTGTGTGCTACACCTGTCACGACGTCGCATACATTACGAGCACAACGGCGTCGTGTGTGGTGTGGCGTTTGTTGACGTGGACGTCGCAGGGCCAGCGCTGTACCCTGTCGTGGAGGTCAACAGCTGTGGTGCCGTGCTCGAGCTGCTGTAGCGTGTGTGCCTGTGTGTGTGTGTGTGTGTGTGTGTCCTTACCTGTAGAGTAGAAGGAGGGAGAGTGCGAACGAGCGAGCGAGCGTAGTAACAAGCAGGTGTGTGTGTGTATGTGTGTGTGCGCATGCGTAGTGTGTGACGCTGTCATGACGACTGCACACACACACACACGGATGCATGCACGTCACCCATGTAGATGGCTGCAGTCACCTGTATATGAACAGTCGTATATACACACGTGCACAAGCACACGTACGTATGTATACGACCGTCAGCTCTTGTACACATTGTAACATTGCATTGTCTTGCACACGTACACACACACACGCACATACATACATAACGTCTGCGCGTGCGTGCTGCAGCGACTACCTTGTCGTCATGACATGCACATGCATACCGACTCGTATGCTTGTTGCACTTGTGGTAGACACACACACATGCTCGAGCAGCTCGACAGTGCGACAGCCGACACGCTGAGCAGCTATACAAACGCGTTGCAGCATGCACAAGCAGAGCTGCAGTGCGAGGAGCAGCGGCTGGCGTCGTCGCTGCGTGCACTGCACGAGCAGCTCGACGGCAACGCGCGACTGCGCAGTGGCGCGGCTGTCGTGTGTGCCAACGACAGCGCAACGACGACGGTGACGACGACAGCAGACGCAGCAACAATGGCAACAATGTCGTCGTCATCGTCGCAGCAGCAGCGCATCGAGGTGATGCGTGGTGAGAGGCTGAAGCTGCAGAGCCACATACAACGCCTGCGTGCTGCGAGCGATGCACGGCATGCGCACATGTCGCAGCTGCGACAGCCGCGCCTGCAGGCGGAGGCGACGTTGACGGCGCGCACGCAGCAGCTGCTCGCACTGCGCAAGGCGTATGCTCTGTCTGCGTCTCGCGTGACATTGCAGCTCGCACGGCACGCGCTGCAGCCGCCGTACACACTGCCGCAGATGCAGCAGCGACTGCAGCAGTGTGCGCAAGAAGCAGCAGTGCTGCAGCAGCGCCACGCGACGTTGCAGGCGGCACACGTCGCACAGCAGCAGCGTCTGCGTGAGTTGCGTGCGGCACTCACTGCGGCGACAAGCACGCATGGCGGCGACAGCAGCAACAACAGCAAGGACAACAAGGACGCACACGACGCGGCAATGACGAGTCGGACGACGACGGCGGCAGATGCAGACGACGACGACAACAAGAACAACAGTGATGACGTGGCGACAGTGCACCATGACGAGGCGTCGACGACGACAACAACAGAGCTCGCAGCGCTCGAGGCGCGCCTGGCGCAGATACAGACGGAGCAGCAGGCGGTGTGCGCGCGGCAGCAGAGCGCACTCGCCGCCCTGCACGCCCAGCGCACAGACCTGAAGGCGCGCGTGCGGGCGTTGTGCGCCCACGTCGAGCAGGCAGACGCGCAGCAGCAGGCGACGCAGCAGGCGTTGCGCCGTGCGATGGACGCGGCCGAGGCGGCACACGTCGGTGGGCTGCGCTGTGTGCACTGTCAGGCGGACGTTGTTGCACAGTTTGCATAGCGTATGTAACGTATGTATCGTTGTGTGTGTGTGTGTGTGTGTGTAGTCTGCTGTCATCTTCTGCTAACGTATGCATATACATGTACATGCATACGCAAACGATGCAGTGCACACACACACGCTGTGCATGCTGCGCCTGCTGCTGCTGTTGTTGTTGCCACTGTCGCTTGACGTGTTGCTGCGCTGCGCGCGTGCGCATACGCTCATACATACATACATACGCACATACAGAAGGCTTGCTACGTTTGCTGACGTCCGTGTCTTTGCCTGCACACGTCTAGCACGTACACGTACACACGTACACACACAAACACATACACACAAAAACAAACACACAGAGGCGCACTATTGCTCTCTCTGTGTGTGTGTCTGTCTGCTTGTGCACGAACGCGCAATACGTACAAGACTATACACGCCTACACACAGACACAAACAGACAAACACTACATACACACACACACATTCTCCTCTCCTACACACACTACACACACACACATACTCTTCCTCTTGTTACTCACACACCACCACCACCCGTCCTTTGTGTCTTGTTACTTCCACGTACACACACACAAACACAACCTCACTCTCACTCACCCTCTCTCGCCCTCTCTCACACGCACAAACGACACGTCCGCACGAACAAGCAAGCTGTCTGCATACACACACACGCACGGGCAGGCACTCGCACACTTGTGCTGTCAGATTGCGTGACAAACACACACAGAGGCACGCACACACGGGCACGAACGTGCTGCACATGTCGCCCAGCAACAGCGTGAGCAACAGTAGCGTACGCGTCGGCCACCCCGCCATGCCCTATGCAGCAGCCGCCGCTGTGCAGCAGCAACAGCAACAACAACAGCAACAACAACAGCAACAGTCGTCTGCGGTGCAGTATGTCATGGTGCCGCCGTCGTACACGCAGCCGCTGCTACCAACACCACCACACATCACAACAATGACAATGTCAAAGACGGCCGCCATGTCGGCCAACGCAGCGGTGTACAACAACAGCAGCAGCATGAACAGCAGCATCAACAACAACAGCATGGCACGCAGCAGCACGGCCTGTGCGTTGCCGCAGTACAACGGCGCGGCAGCAGTGATGCCTGCGGGCGGCAACATCAACAACAACAACAACAATGCACTCGCGTACAGCGCACCACTGGCGTCGCGTGATGCTGGGCAGGTGCTGTACGCTGTGTCACTGCCACTACCACCACCACAGCTGTCGTCGTCATCGTCCGCCTCGCCTGCGGCAAGCGTCACAACATGTGCAGCGACGGCCATGCCGCTGTCGTCAACCTCGTCACTGCCACTTACACAAGGCAACAACAACAACAGCAGCAGCATGACCGTCACTGTGCCGGCGATGATGTATGCTACCACAGTCGCAGCGCCAGCAGGGAGCAACAACAACAGCAGCAGCAGCAGCAGTGGCGGTCACATGTTTGCCTTTGCGCCTATGGCAACAACAAGGCCAGCAACAGCGCCATCGGCGGCAGCGGCAGCGGCATCGCTGTCAACGACAAGCATGCCACAGACGCAGTATGTCGTGTCCTTTGCGCCATCGTCGTCACTGCATCAGCAGCAGCAGCAGCAGCCATTGACATACGTGTGTGGCAACGCCAGCGGCACGGTACCGCTGCATCTGGGCAGCAGCAGCAGCACAGCGCCTGCGATGAGCTACATGCAGCAGCAACAGCAGCAGCAGCACGCTCAGCAGGCGCAGCTGTTACAGCAGTCAATGACGTCGTTCATGGCAAACAACAGCAGCAACAACTACATGAGCATGAGCGCCAGCAACAACAACAACAACAGCACGACCTTGCTGTCGCTGCCTGCTGCACCCAGGTGTGTCACGTTGCTCGGCGGCAACGGCAGCAACAACAACAGCAGCAGCAACAACGGACACACGCTTGCCCTGCTGCCGCAGTCGACGACAACAACAGCAGCAACAGCGCCCTCGACCGCGTCACTGCCTGCAGCTGCCGCCTACAGCGCCACCCCAGCTTGTGTGCAGCCGTCACTGACGATGATGCCACTACAGCAGCAGCTGCAACAACAACAGCAGCAGCAGCAGCAGTGGCGGTCACATGTTTGCCTTTGCGCCTATGGCAACAACAAGGCCAGCAACAGCGCCATCGGCGACAGCGGCAACGGCATCGCTGTCAACGACAAGCATGCCACAGACGCAGTATGTCGTGTCCTTTGCACCATCGTCGTCACTGCATCAGCAGCAGCAGCAGCAGCCATTGACATACGTGTGTGGCAACGCCAGCGGCACGGTACCGCTGCATCTGGGCAGCAGCAGCAGCACAGCGCCTGCGATGAGCTACATGCAGCAGCAACAGCAGCAGCAGCACGCTCAGCAGGCGCAGCTGTTGCAGCAGTCAATGACGTCGTTCATGGCAAACAACAGCAGCAACAACTACATGAGCATGAGCGCCAGCAACAACAACAACAGCACAGCCTTGCTGTCGCTGCCTGCTGCACCCAGGTGTGTCACGCTGCTCAGCGGCAACGGCAGCAACAACAACAGCAGCAGCAACAACGGACACACGCTTGCCCTGCTGCCGCAGTCGACGACAACAACAGCAGCAACAGCGCCCTCGACCGCGTCACTGCCTGCAGCTGCCGCCTACAGCGCCACCCCAGCTTGTGTGCAGCCGTCACTGACGATGATGCCACTACAGCAGCAGCAGCAGCAACAACAGCAGCAGCAATCTCTGCCGCCGTCAACGATGCTGACGACGGCAGTGACGCTGCCACCGGGCTACGCTCTGCCTACAGCCGCCGCCGCCGCCGGCGCAGCAGCAGCCAGTATGAGCTGCAGCAACAGCAACATGCTGCCACCACCACCACTACCGCTGTCGATGCTGTCCGCGAGCACAACGGACGGCGCCGGCAGCATCAATGTCGCGCCAATCGCCGGCAACACGGCCGCCGTCATGACAACGCACGCCATGCAGCCATCACTGCCACCACCACCACACATGCTGCTTGCCACCGCCGCTGCTCTTCCACCACCACCGCCACCGCCACCGCCACCACCGCCCGCGACGGCGGCGATGTGCAATGGCACACGCTACGAGCTCGGTGCGCTGTACGAGGGCGTGGTGAAGCGATACAACCCTGTGCGCGGCTTCGGCTTCCTGACGGCGGTGTGTCAGCTGTTTGTGCGACAGCAGACGACGACGAAGGGGCAGCAGCAGCAGCAGCAGCAGCCACCCTCACCTACACCGCCGTCACAGCAGCCGCAGCACGTCAGCAGCAAGAGCAGCAGCAGCGATGGTGACAGCTGCAACAGCTCTCCGGCCAACGGGTCGACGTGCCTGCAGCCGTCACACACGACGGCGACAACAACAACAAAGCAGCAGCAGCAGCAGCAGATGCACACACCGCACAGCACCGCCTCGTGCAACGGCCTGTCCGTCGCTACCGTCTCACTGCACAGTGACACCTTTGCGCCTTGTGCCGCGCACGACACGACGACGGCGCAACAGCAACAACAACAACAACAGCAGCAGCAGCAGCCACAGGTGCAGTACGATCGCGTGCCTGTGCACCTCGGCGACATTTTTGTGCACCAGTCGTATGTCAAGATGCAAGGCTTCCGCTCACTGCCCATTGGCGGTCGTGTGC
Organism: Trypanosomatidae sp. Fi-14; assembly: GCA_023091115.2. Lineage (NCBI taxonomy): Eukaryota > Euglenozoa > Kinetoplastea > Trypanosomatida > Trypanosomatidae > Trypanosomatidae sp. Fi-14. The sequence goes on along the minus strand of JAKVQF020000881.1, from coordinate 31,881 downwards.
GCTTCCGTGTCTGTCGCATGGATCGCGTGCAGGACAACAACAACAACAACAACAACAACACTGACAGCAGCAGCAGCACAAACGCCAGCGCTGTCGTTGCCATGTGCTTGAAGCAGCGGAAGCAGCAGCAGGAGGAGGTGGCGGCGATGCTGATGCGGATGCGGATGGGCGACGCGAGTATGCCGGCACGAGCATGCCAGGCGTGTGACGTTGTGCTGCTGCCACAGGTGCTGCCACCCGAGGAGCGGCGCCGGCAGACGGAGGAGCAGCAGCGTCGTCGCCTGGAGGCGTACAAGCAGGAGCGCAGCTTGCAGGAGCAGCGCGAGGCCGCTGCGGCGACGGCGACGGCGACGACAACCACACCGCCACCGCACGCAGACGCGGACACGTCGCTCGTCGTGGGCGCACACATTGCCGCACAGCGCAGTCACGGCATGACGTCCACTGTCAGTGCCGGCTCGCTGTCACGTGACGGCAGCCACAGCAGCCTCGACCGCGCGGCGAGCACTGCCGCGACGACGCGCACCATGTCGGGTGCTGCCGTGTCAGCAACACTGCCGATGGACGACACGTCAATGCTCACACGCGCGCTGCTCGACAGTGTGCTGAACGACTTGTACCTGGACGACGACGATGACGACAACGCTGCTGCTGTCGCTGCGTATGCACACAACGACGACGATGACGATGATGACGCTGTTGTTGTCGGTGCGGCTGTGCCGTTGGCTGCTGCTGCTGGCAAGGCGCGTGACGCGACGGTGTCGCCGCTGCTGTCGTTCAGCTTCGACACGGCGCCCGTGGCGGCTACGACGACAACAACGTGCGACAACAACAACGACAAGAACAAGACGATGAAGACGGTGTACAGCGACAACATGCATCGCCTGCCGTTGTACGGCGACAATGACGACGACAAGGACCACGACGCGCCGCTCGTCGAGCTGTACTAGACAGTGAGAGAACTGCACAGACACACGCACGTACACGACGTGTGCATGTATGTACGACCACACACACACACGCATGTCGAGAGCCGCACTCGTTGCTTGCGTTGCTCCTGCTCGTGCACGTACGCTCTGCGCGTGCACTGCTGTCGCGTGCGCCGTCGCATGTGTGCGCGCGTGCATGGTCGCGTAGCATCGTCCTTACTTACTCTTCCGACACTAGAGCTCGTACACGTACGTATATATACACACACACTTACACATGCAAGCATGCATGCACACACACGCACACACACATGTACGTACACAAGAGTGCATGCACACGGACATGCGCTAGCAGGACACAGCAGCATGCTGTGCTGTGCACGCATTTGTGTATAGTGCGCGTCCGACTTCTTCCTTCTTACTCGGCACTGCACACACATACACGCACGTACATTTGTGTATAGTGCGCGTATGTGCGTGCCTGCGCGCACGTCAGCAGTGCATATATATGTATGTATATGTATGTATATGTATGCGTGTATGTGCAGGATGGCGAACAAGGTAAATGTACACACCAGCACACGGAGACGTATACAAGAACACACGTATATACACTACACTACACTACACTACACTACACTACACACACGCTGCACACACAAGCGCATACGCGCGCACACACACGCGAGTGCACCTTTGCTCATGCGCCCCTGTTGTCGTTATCAATCTTCCTCCTCATCTTCCGCGCAACGCCTTATGTTCCTCTACATGTTATGCGTTTGTATATGTACCTGTATTCGCCGCACCACCACGACCTGTTCGCCCCACACACACTACCCTCATGCATGTGCACACAGACACACAGACACACACAGACACACACACAGACATACACACACACGCACACACGGGCAAGCGCAAACGATGCACGTCGCGTCACACGGCCACCCACACCGCCCGCCCTCTCACTCGCGCTTACTCACTCACTCTCTCTCTTCCTCTCACACATACACGCAAAGAGATGTACACAAGCTACTGCACATACTCATACAATCTGTGCAGCTGGCATCGCACGTGCCTGTCGCACTTGCATGTGCGCGCGCGCATGTGTGTGTGTGTGTGTGTGTGTCTGTCGACGCACACAAACACACACACACCCACACACCCCCCGACTCACCTGCCTACTTATGATGCTTGTCTATGCGTATACACACACATACACACATACACACGTAACTATGCATACGTACATGCGTCAGCGCTGTGCACCGTACTTGTTTGCACATACACGTGCATGTGCGTGTGTATGTGCACTCATGCACACCCGTCGCCCACTCACGTCGTATGCGCACACGATGCGTTTGTGTCTGCTTGCCGGCGTGCGCACGTGCATGTCAGTGTCTCGTGTGTGTGTGTGTGTATGTTTGTGTGTCGCAGCATGCACGACGTGGTGTGCGGCTGTGTGCGTGTGTCACTGCGTGTGCGCACGTATGTGTGTGTGTGTGTGCAGACGTGTCTACGTATGCGTGGCCTGTTTCCTTGCTCACTATGTACATATATGACACGGTGTGTCTATATGCGTGTGTGTGTGTATGCATACACGCACGTGTGTCTGTGTGCGTGACTATACGTTCTTACACAACACTAACTACTCACTTCCTCCGTTCTACTCACGCTTGTTACATCTTCCTGTGCACATGTACACGGTCGAGAGCGCACACACACACACGTGTGTGTGTGCTAACATATGCATACATATACATGTGCACGCTTGCTCTGTGTGTGTGTGTGTGTTTGTGAACGCGTGTGTGTGCATCATGTTGGCATCGTTGTATATGCGAGTACATACACGTATATGTATGCTTGCGCGCAGACGCAGTCGCGTTAGAGTGGTTTGTATGAGTGTGCGTTTATGTTTGTGTGTGTATATGCATGTGTACATGTATGCTTGTGTGCATATGCGCAGCTAGTGGCTATGCATGCCACGCACTCTGTGCTGAGCGTGCATGCAGCTATGTCGTAGTGCTGCCCTATGTGCGCGCACATGTATGTGTGTGCTGCTGTCGTCGTGTCGCCCACGAACGTGCGCTGTGGGCTCGCGTAGGCCGTACACGACACATGTGTATGTACGTACACATACATGCCTATGTATGCGTATGTGTTTGTGTGTGACGTGTTCTTTGCGCGTGTATCTGCACAATAATATAAGCAAAGCACACCTCACTGCCCTCCCTCCACCCCTCACCCCTCCTCACGCGACTTGTGCATTCTCTTCACACACACCCTCTCTCGCGCTCTCCCTCCCGCTGTGCTATGCTGTCACTTGTTGCGGATGTGTGCATGTACATGTACAGGTGTGTGTGTGTGTGTGCCTCTGTTGACTACTTCGCTGTACGCATTCACACACACACACACACACACACACACACACACANACACACACACACACACACGCGCAGCCAGGCGCCACCGCTGCGTTTCCTCTCTCCTCCTCGCATACACATACACATATACACACATATATATACGCTGTCAGCTGTCCCCGCATTCGCCTTTTTGTACACACTCGTCACCGCCCTCGTGTCGACCTCACGCGCTTGCTTTGCAGCCTACTTCGCTACTATCATTGCGCTGCCTCGACACACACACACACACGCGTATACAGGTCGGCCACACGCATTCTACTTACTGTACACAGACGCACACACACACACACACACGCATTGCATCTCTTTGTGTACAGCCGTCCTCACACACGTTTGCGTTGTGTTGCTGTGCGTGTTGCTGTGTGTACTGCCTGTTGCCTTGTCCGTGTCGGGTGACCGTGTCTGTGTATATGTGTGCACACGCAAACATGTACACAATGCACATGTTGCGCGCACAAAAAGCACACACACACACACACATATGTGTATACATTCACACTGTTCTCTTTACGCGTGTATATATGTATGTAGGTAACGGTGCTTGTTATGTACATGTATGTATGTGTATCTGTGTATATATACATGTGTATGTATGTGTCTTTGTGTCGCTCGCTTGCGTACCTGTTGCACGCCGCTCGTATACACATCTACGCCGCGTCGCACACGTAATACGTAACTGTCCACACCCCCTCCCCTCCTCCCTCTCCATGTGCACGTATGCGTATACGCATGTCATGCCGCTGCGTGCATGGCGGCTTGCGTCGATGTATGTGCATGTATATGTGTGTGTGTGTATGTACGCATGCAGGCGCTGTAGCAAAAAATGCGGTATATGCATACATGTATGTGTGCACGAACACAAGCAGGCAAGCAGGCAAGCAAGCAAGCAAGCGCGCTCACACGCGCGTGTGTATGTGTGTGTGTGTGTGTGTGTGCACATTGCTTTGCTTTCCTTGTTGACATGGTGTGCTTACGTGCCCCCGCCTCTCTCACCACCACCACCACCCTCTTCCCCACATGTCTCGCGCTCTCTCGCTCTCTCGTTCTGTCTTTGCGTTCTCGGCGTGTGTATGCGCGCGCGTGTGTGTGTGTCGCGATTGCTGGTTGTTGCTGTCATCATGCTTCTGCCGTACTTTTTCTTTGCTGCGGCGTCATCTTCCTAGCCCATGTGTCACTTCGACTGCCCATGAGAATGTGGCTACTTGCAGTAAGTACAACAACACGAACACACACACACACACACACACACAACACACACTACACAACACAACAACACAACGCTCGTCACTGTCGCTCGCCTCGACGCTCGTTCAGTGACCGTCTCTGTACACACACACACACACACACACACGCATGTACGCCTGTCTATGTGTATCTATACAAACATGTACATACATACACATACACACATACATTCGCACACACCCACACCCACACACTCACTTTCTCACGCAAAAGAGAAGCCCGTCTCGTTCACGCTATACACAGTGACCCCGCCACCTCTGCCTTTGTTGTCGTCTTTGTTCATGACTGTATATACTGTTATCTGCAAGTATTTGTGCACACAACACACACACACACACACACACATATGCAAACACGTATGTGCGAGCGCGTGACACACAACGTGCGCAGACATACTGTGCGCATGACGCACAGCGGCCGCAACAGCTGCAGCTGCTGACCGTGCGTACATACAACGTATGCACACGTGCAATGTTCGCAGTGTGTGTGTGTGTGTGTGTGTGTGGGGCGCATTGCCGTGTGCATAGACACACGCAGACGAGTAAGCGTGTGTCTGTGCTGTCTGCCTGTCACTCGGCCTTGCTCTCGTTGTGTGTACACACACGTGTGTGTGTGTGTATACATTTGCTTTTCGCTGGCGTCACAGGATACACGACATCTGCCTCGTTGTTACTGTCACACACACACATACACACACATACATACACGCAGACGAGTGCACAAGCACACCACCCCCTCCCTCCCTCGATCTCTACATACACAGATCATGTCGTGTTGTCGCGCTCTGCATCCTGTCTTCGTCGCCGTCCTGCCTCCCCGCCCTTCTCTCTCTCGCTTCGTGACTGCCTGCGCCTGTCTATCTTGCCATGACAGCGCAGACGCGCACGCACTTGTGCTGTTTTGCTGGCTTGCGCTTCTGCGTGTTCGCTTCCGTCTACACGTGTGTGTGTGTGTGTGTGTGTGTGTGTGTGTGTGTTGGTCGCATGTGCAGTCGTTGCTGTGTTTTGCGTGTGTTCTTATACGTGCGTCGTCGCTGTTTGTGTGCTTGTGCGTGTGTGTGCGTATATGTGTCGTTTTGTTCTTGTTGTGTGTGTGTGTGTGTGCTTGTTGTTTACGTGTACTGTTGACGACATGCAAGCAGCACTGTGATGTAGTGCAGACGACACACGCACACATACGCACGCGCACATACGCACCGTCACGCACGCGTGTGTGCATACACAAGGAGGTTACTCATACACATACGTACACATTCCGCTCCTCTCACCCCCTTGTTCACCTCGCTGTGCATCGCATTCTCTGTTCCTCCCTCTCGCACTCACCTCCTCTCTCGCTGTCCGTCGCCCACCTCTCTCTCTTTTTCGTTTACATACACGTGCATACACACACACACGCGCTCTCAGTCAGTCAGTCAATCGGTCTACAGTCGCTTGTCGTTCTCCCTTCGCCCTCACACACACACACACACACACACATACAGTCACTATATGCATGAGCACGTGCATGCGCACACACGCACACATGCACACAAAACACATCGTGCTCGATGTATATAGACGCATACGATGTGCACACACGTCAACTACTACGTGTTGCTTACACATTGACACGCACGCACGCACACGCACTCTCTCGTCACTGCACGTGCATGCAAAGTGCATAGTGCGCACACACGCAGACACGTGCACATGTGCGCGTGCTCCTTCTTGCGTGTGCATCTGTGTACGTGCGTGTGTGTGTGTGTGTGCTGCGCATGCATACACATGTACACGAGCGAGCAGCACGTGTGCGTGTGCCTGTGCGTTTGTGCAAGTAATCGCTGAACATGTGTAATGTACGCACACACACACGCTCACACAGGCGTGTGTGTGTGTGTCAATGTCAGTGTGCGTACATGCGTGAGTATATACGTGTACACATGTAGAGTAGCCGAGCAGCATGGCGGGTCGCGAGCATGCATGTAGTTACAGTGACCGCCTCGCTATGTACCTGTGTGCGTTGCGTGCGCGCGCGCGTGTAACAAGAACGGTGTGCATACACATGTGCAGACATACGAACATGCGTAAGTGCAGCATCGCGTTGCGCACGCAGACAAGTAAAGGACAAGTATAAGTGTGCGTGTGTATGTGTATGTGTATGTGTGTGTGATAATGTGCATGCGTGTGTGTGTGTGTGTGTTGTGTGACTCGTTGTCGTCGCACTTTGTTTGTGTGTTTACGTGGTGTACGTTTGCGTATATATTTGTTAGCTTGTGCAAGTAAGGGGCATAGGTAAGCGCGTATGCACACGTCTGCAGACACGCACGCACGCACACGTGTACACATGCGTGTGTGTGTGTCGTTCGGTGTGCACACATACATGCGCACAAGCAAAACGTATGACGCTTTGTGTAAACATACGCACGTGTATGTGTCGCAATGTGTACGCACACACACGCGCACGCGCACGTACATGCACGCGCTCGTGTCGCTGTATGTCAGCTGTGACGCTTTGCATGCATATCTGTGCCTGCTTGTTTGTAGCAGCAGCGGTCGTGTAGCACACACAACGCACACACACACACACAGACACATACACTGCCGGTGTGTGTGCGTACGTGTGTGTGTGCGTGTAGTTGCGGTGCTCGTGCGGCAGCAGCGACAGCGCATGGTAGGCTCGTGTGTGTATGCTTGTGTTTTGTTATGGCCACTCCGCACAGCCCACGAGCGCACACGGCACAGACACGCCCATCTGTACAGCAGCAACGACAACAATGTGATGACGACAAGGCAGCAGCAGCGGCGGTGGCGCACGCAGCACTAACAGCCTCGGCGCCGACACACACACTGCTGCAAGCGCAGTCGCCGTCACCGTCGTTGCAACAACAACAGCATCAGCTGCTGTCCTTGTCGCTGCCGCTGTCACCGTCACCTCCGTCATCGGCGACGAGAGCAGCAGACACGGCCGCATCATCTGTAACGACGATGATGATGACAACAAGAGCAACAACAGCAGCAGCGACAGCACCACCACCGCGACGCATGCGACCGCTGCACGCACTGTGCGTCACGCCGCCTAGTATACAAGTGCAACAACAACAGCAACCACCAACACAAGAGCGACAACAACAGCAGCAGCAACAGCATGCAGCAACAGGGGCAGCAGCAACAGCAATGACGGCAAGGACAACAACAGGTGCAGCTGCAGCGTCGTCGTCGTCGTCGTTGTTGTTGCTACCTCTGCCAACACCGCCACGCTCGCCCTACACGGCACCACCGCCGTGGGCTGTGCAGCATTGGTGTCGCAGTGCATCGTCAAGCAGAACAACAACATCAACAACAGCTGTAGCGCAGTCGCGTGTGTGTGTCACATGCGACGAACACAAGGACAATGTTGCCGCTGCTGCTGTACAGAGTGCACGAGCAGACGATGCAGAAACGCACAACGACGACGGCAATCACGGCACACATGACAACAAGAGCAACAACAATGGCGGCGATCGCAGTCATGCGCTCACACACGCAGCACAAAGTGCGCCACCACCACCGCCGCTGTCGTTGTGCGAGGCGAGCATCAGCAGCAGCAGCGCACTGTCGACGATGACGATGCTGTTGCATCAGCAGCAGCCGTCACCGCAGTCGCTGTGCGTGCTGTCATACAAGGACAGGCTGCGTCGTCAAGCAGATCTGCGTACTGCAGCAGCACAACAACAACAACGCGGTGGCAGCAGCAGCAGCAGCAGTCGTCGCAGTCACGTGCGTAATCGATGGCTGCACGTCGGCGGCAACAGCAGCGGCAGCAACACGACTCGTGCTCGCTGTGATGGTGCCGATAGCGGTAGCTGCAGCAACAACAAGGCGAAGACGAATGACAACAGCAACGCTGACATGAGCACGACGACGAGCAGCAGCAGCAGTAGATGCTGTTGTCCTCCTCGTGACGATAGCGCAACAGTGACTGCTGCGACTGCTGCTGCGTCGTCGTGCAGTGCAGTTGCCGTACGCGCGAGTGAGGCGGCGCTGCCGTTACAGCAGCAGCTGCTGCAGCAGTCATTGTCAACATTGTTGGCGCCACCTGCTGCTGCTGCTGTCACGATGAGTGCTGCTGCTGCTGTGGCTGTCTCACCACGTGACGAGCACAAGAGCAACGTCGCAACGATGGCGACTGCAGCAACAGCAGCAACAGCAGCGACAACAACAGTCGCTGTATGCAGTCGTGATGACGAGGACAAGATCGTCAAGGACAACAACGACAGCGCCACGACGACAACGACGGCTGCTGCTGCTGCTGTTACTGCACATAGTGTGTACGTACAGAGTCTGACGCAGTTGCCACCGCTGTCGCTGTCGACTGCTCTGCTGTCATCGCCGCTGTCACCGCAACAACCGCCGCAGCCGTCATCGACGACGATTGCCGCTGCTGCCGCGTTGTTGTCGTCGTCTTCAACGCACACGTCGCAGCGTGGCCGTGGTGGCTACCACCGCCACAACAACAACGATGCAACAACAACAGCAGCGGCGTCGACAAGCACGCATGACGGTGGCGATGACGGCGACGAAGGCGATGGCAGTACAGCAGCAACAGCTGCAGCAGCTGCGGCTGCACGTGTGACGGCAATGACGACAACAGCAGCAGCACATTGCACGCACACCACAACGACAATGGCGTCGAGGTGCAACAACGCGAGCAGCAACAACAACGACAGTGGCAGCGCGAGTGCTGCTGCTGCTGACGCGAGTATGGCGCACAGCAACAACAACAGCAGTAGCAGTAGCAGCACCAGTGACAAGAGCGCAATGCACAACAACAGCAACGACAAGGGTGGCAGTGGTGTGTGTAATGTGACCACGCGCGCAGACGCACACACACGTCACACTCCTCGCGTGACAACAACAACAACAACAACTGCTACTGATGCTAACGCCGTGACGACGTGTGCGACGGAGCAGAAGGCGACATACACGGCAGCAACCGCCCGTAATGATGACAGTGCACACAACACAACAATGACAACAGCAGCAGCAGTGACGACGACGACGTTGTTACGCACGAGCAGCAGCAGTCTTGTTGACAAGCAACAGCAACAACAGCAGCAACAGCAGCGCAGGAGCAGCAAGATGCTGTGGCGTGTTGCTGTGCAGCCGTCGTCTTCACTGCTGCCACCACCGTCGTCATCGTCGACATCGTCACACGCGGTGACATTGTCGCTGTCGTCGTCGTCGTCTGCAGCCACAACAACAACAGCTGCTGCTGCAGGTGCTGTACGCTCTGCTGCGTCACCCTTGTCACTGTCATCGCCGTCGTCATCGTCAGCGCTGTCGTTGTCGTGTGCGCGCGCTGTGTGTACGCACAACAACAACAACAGCAGCAGCAGCAACCGCAGCTCAGCGTCATCGTTGCACGGCACCGCACGCTATGCAACAGCAGCCACGACGACAACGACGGCAACGTCATTGACGACGAGGACAGCTGCAGCGTCGACGACTGTGTCGTCGACGTGGTCGTCGCTGTCCGCTGCCGCCTCGCGTGACGCACACGAGCAGCACATGTGCAGCAGCAGCAGCAGCGGCAGCAGCAACATGGACAAGAAGGACGACGACGACAAGCACAGCGAGGACGCTGCCGTCGCAGCAACACACGCAACGACGACGACAGCGACGACAACAGCAACACGAGACGCAGCGGCGGTCGACGACGTTGCGCGTGTGCACTGCTGTCGCTGTCGCAGTGGTGTTAGTGGTAGTGACGCGGCGAAGAGGAAGGACGACGACAAGGACAAGAGCAGCAGCAGCAGCAGCAGTCATCGTCGTCACTGCACATGTCGCTGTCACCGCCAGCAGCAGCAACAGCGAGAAGAAGGAGACGCAGACGAGCAGCACAACACGTCGCCCTCGTCACTACAGCAGCAACAACGTCATCACCATCCTGCTCATCACCGTGCGGCTGCACATCCGCACATACCGCCATGTCTCGCGGCAGCAACACACGGCAATAAGCGTGAGAGTAGCTTCTCGAGTCTACACCACGTTATGCGTCATCACCATCATCACCGTCATCAACATCACCATCACCAAGACAAGCATGAACATACACAACAACAACAACAACATCGTCATCATTCGAGTCATGAGAGTGCGGCAACAACAACAACAGCAGCAGCAACAGCGACAGCAGTGACAGCGACGCCGCAGGCTGCAGTTGTCACAGCCTCTGCCTCAGCCACTACAGCTGCTGCACGCGCAGCACCCGCCGTCGTCACCACCACCACCACCACCACAGCTGCTGCTGCAACACAACAACACACACACGCGCAACAGCAGAAGGGCGAGCACGATGTGACGGACAGTGCTGCAGTCGTTGACGAGGAGGACGAGCGCGGCGGCCGTCGTGCACGGCGCACACACGCAAAGAGCAACGACAACGACGGCGATGATGACGTCAATGGCACGAATGCGTCGTCGCACAACAACAACAGTAACAACAAGGGCGGCCATGACGAGCATCACGCAGTGACAGCAACAGCATCGCATGCAGCGACAACGACGGCGGTGTGCGTGTCGCGTGTGCCACACGACAACAATAACAGCAGCGGCAGCAACAACAACGACGACGACAGCCGCAGCTGCGTCGACCGTGTTCGTGTGCGCGAGCAGACGGGCGACAGCGTCACGTCGCTGCGCAAGGCGACGACGGCAGCAGCAGCAGCAGACGCCCACGCCTGTGCTACTACAGCAGCAGCAGCAGCAACAGCAGTTGCAGCTGTGCATGACGATGCTGCGTTGTTGCCGTCGTCGTCACCGCCGTCGTGGTGCCGCTGCTCGCTGTCGTACAGCTACGACGACAGCAGCAGCAACAGCAGCAGCGACGGCAGTGATGACAAGGACACACGCAGTCACAGCAAAAGCAGTGCAGAGTATAGTGCTGGTGATGGCCGTCGTCATCGTCGTTGTAGTGCTGCTGCTGCTGCTGCGCGTGTACGTCGTCGTGTTGGCATGCGTGAGAGCGTCGAGCACGTTTTTCTGCCCACCTATGAGCTGCTTGCAACAACAACAACAGCTGGAACAGAGCAGTGTGACGACACACACGATGCGGCAGACGACGACGACGACGACGTTGCTGCTGCTGCTGTGACGATGACAACAGGTGCAACACACAGCAACAACGGGAAGAGCAGCAGCAGTGCGGGTGGCAGTGACGGCATGCGTGACGCGACAGCTGCTGCTGCGGCTGCATTGCCATCGCCGTCGTCGTCGTCTGCAATCGTGTCGACGCGGCAGATGCGGCGTTTGTTTGGCCGTGTCGCGCACACGTACAACATCAGCCCTGACGAAGAAGACGACGACGACGACGACGAGCAGCAACACGCAGTGAAGGAGACAAAGAGCGATGCAGCACAACAACAGCAACAACAGCAACAACAGCAGCAGAAGAGCGACTGCAAGGTGGCTGCGCGACTGCGCTTCGGCACAAACAGCGCGGTGTTGTTGCTCGACGCACACGACGAGGTCATGCGCTACACGACGACGATGTCACAACAACAACAGCAGCAGCAGCAGCAGCGTGACTGTCATCACAGTCTGCAACAACAAGAGCAGCGACAAGAGGAGTGTGATGCCGCGGCAGCAGACGCAACGCATGAGGCCGTGCATGACGACGAGCAGCAGCAGCAGCACAACAACAGCAACAGCAACGATGATGACGACGAGGGTGGTGCGTGTGGCTGCAGTGCCGACGTCATCACACGCGACAGCCGCGGCATCGACTGCAGCCGCTACCACGCACACGAGCTGCTCGATCACTGCGACGTGTGTGGCCGCCGTCCTGCTGTGTTTTTGTGTTTGCACTGCCTGCGTGCGACGTGTCCGTCACACGTGACGACGCACTACACACAAGGCAACAAGAGCAACAGCAACAACAGCAACAACAGCAACAACAGCAACACGAGCAGTGCAGGCAACGATGTAGCCAAGGACGACAAGGCAGCAGCAGCAGCAGCAGCAGCAACCGCAGCCGCCGCCGTGTGGCCTGTGTGTAGTTTGTATCTGAATGCAGCCGACATGTGTCACAGCTACAAGCGTCTCTTCTGGTGCGAGCGCTGTGTTTGCTTTACGTGGCGGCACACGGAGGTGTACGAGCCGCTGGCGGAGCATCTTGCCTACACGCGAGGTGCGTACCTGACACGTGCAGTGCGCGATGTGCGCTGTGTGGGTGTCGAGGCTGTACTGCAAGAACAACAACAACAACAACAACAACAACAACAACGAGAAGAAGAAGGACGGCAGTCAATGCTGTTGACGTTGCCGACGTCATCGTCATCGTCGCTGCCGCGTACGCAACAACAGCCGCCGTCACACACGACCTCGTCACCGCCACCGCCGTTGTCGTCGCTCGCTACGCAGCTCGACACGACGACTGCAGCAGCAACAGCAGCAGCTGCAGATGGCAGTCATGAGCACAACAACAGCAGCAGCAGCAGTGGTAGTGCGGGTGTGACGCGGTTGTGTGCACTACGTGCGAGCATGCAGGGCTGGCGTAGCACACAAGAAGACGCTGACGCTGCTTTTCTCGTGCATCTGCCTGCTCACGTGTCGTCAAGACGACGACAGCAACAACAACAGCAGACGCAGCAGACACCATCACCATCGCTACGCAATGCAACAACAACAGCAGCAGCAGCAGCAGCAGCAGAGACGACGACACCGATGGCTGTGTATTGCGTGTTTGATGGACACGGCGGTGACGCTGTCGCCAAGCTCGCTGCACTGCACTTTGAGCGTCATCTCGTGCACGCCATTGCACACACAACCCTTGACGACAACGACGATGATGACAATGACACGACGACGACGACGTCTACAGCAGCCGCTACTGCAGCGACAGTGACGAGCACAACAACAACAACACAGTCACACGCGACAGGCTGCTGTGACACGATGAGCAGCAACGCTGTCCGTGCGCAACAGCAACAACGACAGCAAACAGCAACGCGGCACGACGCACAACAGCACAAGCCGCAGCAGCCGCCGTTGTTGTCCTCCTCCTCCTCGTCGCACAACGGCCACGACGCGGCGGTGCTGCAGCGCTACGTGACGCGTGTGTTGTGCGACGCCCTGCTCGCCCTCGACGCGTATGTGCAACACACCGCCGAAGGGCAGCGTGGGGACTATGACTACGTTGGCTGCACGGCGTGCGTCGTCGGCATCACACGCGCGTCGATTGTGTGCGCGAACGTGGGCGATGGTGGTGCGGTGCTGCACACGCCGTCGACGATGCGGCGGCTGTGTAGGCCACACCGACTGACGGACGCACGTGAGCGTGCGCGTGTGCTCGCTGCGGGCTACCACATTGTCGATCACGTCTCTCACAACAGCTACAGCAGCAGCAACAGCAGCAGCAGCACGCATGGCGAGGCTGCTGCAGCCTCTGCCGTTGTGCAGCCGCGCATTGAGGGCACACTGGCCGTGGCGCGTGCGCTCGGCGACTATGCGTTCAAGCAATGTGGTGGTGGTGCGACGGCGGTGCAGCAGGCGGTCATTGCGCTGCCTGACGTCACCGTCACGCCTGTGCCCGTGACAAGCACAACAGCAGCAACAGCGTCGTCGTGTGAGGGCAGCTGGGGTGTGATGGTGGCGTGTGATGGGGTGTGGGATAGCGCGACGCTGCATCAGCTGCACTATGCGCTGTACCATACACAGCACGACGCGGCAGTTGCCTCGTCTGCTGCTGCGGCTGTGCAGTATGCACGCGAGCTGCGACAACAACGACGACGACGGCAAGAAGAAGAGAGCACAACGGCGATTGCTGCCGTCTCGTCGAGCTCGCTGCACGGCTGCAGTGACGCTGTCGTGACGCGTGTGCACAACAGCGACGTCGACAACAGCAGCAACAACAACAACAGCAACAACAATAACAAGAAAGACGTCACTGTGCACAGTCGCAATCGTCGTCGTCGTTGTTGCTGCTGCTGTTGCTGCAGCAGTCGTCACAGTGACGACGACGACTGCAGCATCGATGCGCAGCTGCTGACGGCGGCGGCGGGTATCTTTGCACAGTGTGTGGCGCCCGCAGACAATGACGAGGGCATCGGCGTTGACAATTGCACCCTCATACTCGTCAAGCCGTGTGTGTAGAGCGAGAGTGCGCGCGCGCGTACAGTAACGCACACACGCTCACACACACGTACGCGTACTGTCATTGTTGTCGTCGTTGCTGCTGTCATCGTCGCGTAGACGACCACACACACACACATGATCGTGTACACATACTTTGCCTATATGTTCATATACACACGTGGACGACTATACACACACACAGACACACACAACAGACACACAGTGGTCTGTGTGCAGTGTCGTATCGCAGCTCCTCCTCTCCTCTTTGTGTGTGCGTATTGCTCTTACAATCGCTTGTATACTGCCATGCAGTGTGTATATGTGTGTGTGTGCATGTATGTATACAAGAACGACTGCTGCAGACAGTCACACAAACAAACAAAAGAGGAGGTGCGCTCATATACCTCATGCATGTGTGCACTCGCGCACGCACAGGTTTGCGTGTATGTGTGTGTGTGCTGCATGCAGATACATACGCACACGTACACACGAGCGATTGCACTCGCCTTGCCGCGTTGTTTGCTTGTCATTGTTTGTGCTGTCACAGGCATAGCGGCAC
This sequence comes from Trypanosomatidae sp. Fi-14, assembly GCA_023091115.2. Lineage (NCBI taxonomy): Eukaryota > Euglenozoa > Kinetoplastea > Trypanosomatida > Trypanosomatidae > Trypanosomatidae sp. Fi-14. The sequence continues at coordinate 16,631 of JAKVQF020000881.1, read as the reverse complement.
ATATACACACACACGCGGCACTGACGTCTGCTGTCATGTCGCGATCATAGTCGGTTTGCACATATAGACAAACAACAACACACACACACACACACATCGTTTTGTTATAGCTTGTTTGCCTACGTACGCACTCGCGTGTGTGTGTGTGCGAACAGACGCACATACACATACACACACACTCTTGTATATACCGTAGCGACAGCGTGTAGCATTGTTTGTGCTTTGTGCACGAGCAGGCGCATACACAACAGCGGCGAACACAACAGCGACACACACACGCACACGTACACACACACACACACACGTACACATATACTGCTGTGTGTGTGCGTGTGTAAGAGAGCGCATTGTAGTGACGAGCGCATGCATTGCGCGGTGGCCGCATACGTCTGTGCACATTCGCACGTGTGTGTGTGTACGTGTGTGGGTTACGTATAGAGCATGACGTCGACCTCAGCGCGCACACACTCACAGCTGCTGCTGCCGCTGCCATGTGCACACGCGACAACGACGTCTGCAGCAGGCAGCAGCAGCAGCAAGAGCAGCAATGACACGAGTGACAGCAACACGAGCGACAAGCACAGTGCAGCGACAACGACGACAAGCGCGAAGGTGAACAGCAGCAACGACTGCGCCATGCACACAACAACAGCCGCTGCTGCGCCTGTCAGTGCCACGACACGCAACGCGACGCCAACATTTGTGCACAGGACACGTGGCAGCCATAGTCGCAGCAGCAACAACAACAACAACAGTGGCGCAATGACGTCGCTTGCACGGTGGCGTGCACAACAACAACAACAACAACACGACAAGCAGACAGAGCAGTGCACAGACAACAGCGAGCATAACGAGGTCACGACAAGCGCTGTCGTGTGCTCCGCTGCTGCTTCAGCAACAGCATCAGCAGCAGCTGCAGCCGGCGTCGTTGTTGCCACTGCCGCGTGCTGCGACGAGGCTGTCGTGTCGAGTGAGTGCGATGACGCGTGTACGGCAACACACGCACACACGTCAACGTGCAACAGCCGCAGCAACGACAAGAAGCGCAGCAGCAGCAGCAGCAGCAATACGTGTAGTGCGCGCGACAACAACAACAACAACAGCAACATGGCGATGAGGGCTGACAAGGACACGACAGGCGCTGCTGCTGCTGTTGTTTTACACACAAATGACAACGCCAGCAACAACAACAGCAGTGCGCGCTGTTGCGGCTGCCGTCGTGGCTGCGAGGCGAGTGACGGTGGTGCAAGCAGCAGCACGCACATGGCCGTCACAGCACACAACAACAGCGACAATGACAGCGGCGACGACAGCAGCAGCGCAGCAGTCGCCGCCTCGCCGTCGCCGCGTGCGCCGTCACCGCTACGGCAACAACAGTGTGCGCTACAGGACGACAGCAAGAGCAGCGGCGCAGGTGACCATGTACCGATCAGCACGACATGTCGCACACACTCGACGACAAGGACAAGAGCAGCAGCAGCAGCAACATTGCCACCACACGTGTTGCTGTCATCGCCGTCATTCTCGTCGTCGTCGTCTGCTGCGTTCTACGCGGAGATGAGCGAGTTCATTGCCTACATGCGCCGTCAGCTGTCGCCGTCACAGCAGCACGCACAACAACAACAACAACAACAACAACAACAACAACAACAACAAGAGGTGCGGCAGCCACACGAGACGCCGTCGTGTCGTCGAGAATGTGGCAGCCACCGCCACTGCTGTTGCCGCACACCGCTGCTGTCGTTGTCGTCGTCTGTGACGTCAGCGGCGCAACATACACACACACGTGACAGCGGCGACAACAAGCAGCAGCAACAGCAGCAGCAACAACGACATGACACGTCGTCCTCGTTCTCGCACAAACACGCATTATGTGCAGCCACAGCGGCTGTGCTGCGACGCGCGCGACGAATGCGCACTGCCGTCACGCAACAACAACAACAACGAGGCATACACGAAGAGCAGCAACAGCAGCAGAACGTCAGTGACAGTGACGCAACAGCAGCAGCAGCAGCAACAATGACGACGAGCGCAACACAGGAGGCGAGCACAAGGATGGCAAAGGCAGTGCTGTCGTGGCAGCAGCAACAACGACAACAAGAAGACGGCGACACAAGCAACAGCAACAGCAACAGTGCTGCTGTTGCTGCTGCTGTGCCGGCGACGACGCGTGTCGTCCTGCAGCAGACAGACAACACGACGCCACAGCAGCGTGCGCGTGTGCAGACGGCAGCAACAACAAACGATGACGAGGACAACAACAACAACAGCAGCAACGACAGTCATCATGTCGACAACAACAACACAACAAGGACAGCAGCCACCGGCGATGACGACAATGACGACACGAGCAACACTGCTGCTGCTGCTTCTGCACCCGCTGTCGCTGCATTGTCAAGGTTGCGTGACATGACAACAGCAGCAGCACCATCCGTGCTACTGCAAACGACGTCGATGCTAACAGCAACAACGCCATCGCCACCGCCATCGCCACGCGCACAGACGCCGTTGCGCAGTGCGTGTGGTGCAGATGGCTATGACGACAAGGCAGACAACATCGCCTCCGTCATTGCCGTCATTGCGCGACTGCGTGAGCAGCATCGTCTGCGTCGTCAGCAGCGTCAACAACAGCGTCACTCTCGTCATCGTCGTCATGTGCACCACCACCACGATCACTGCAACAACAACAGCAGCAGCAGCAACAGTCGATATGCGTGCAATGTGTTGCGTCTGCGCAATGCGATGGCGCCATCCGCTGCGTCAGATGCGTCGTCGCGTAGCAACAACAGCAACGACGATGATGACATCATCAGCCAACACAGCAGCGACAGCAGCAGTGACAGCAGCAGCAGCAGTGACAGCAGCAGCATGACGCCGTGGTGGCGTCGTCGTCGTGCGCGCATGCACAGACGACGACAACAACAGCAGCACAACAACAACGACGACGAGAAGAGCACGACACGTACAGCAGACGAGCAGAGCAGCAACAACACGACTACAGATGACGATGTTACTGCACGGCCATGCGATGTTGTGTTACAACAGCAACAACAACAACAAGCGCAACAGCAGCAGCAGCAGTGGTGGTGGCGCTATGGCCGACCAAGCTATGACACGACCTCGAGTGGCAGTGATGTCAGCGAATACGACGACGAGGAAGAAGAAGAGGAGGACGATGACAACAACAATGACTGTGACGACGGCGACAGCGGCAGCGGTGACGATGCGTGCAGACGCTGCAGCAGAGGCAGTGACAGTCGGCCTCGTCGTCAGGACAGCTGCGCTGCGTGCACGACGTGTGACGCGACGGCGACGGCAACACGGCAGCGTTGTGCAGACACACGCACGACAACGACGACGACGACGCCGCGGCCGCCGCCGCCGCTGTGCGGCAACACGCGTGTCATCGCCGCTGCCGCTGCCGACGTCACAACAACAACAACAACAACAACAACAACACATCTGCAGCAGCAACAACAACAACAGCAGCCGCCATCGCAAACGTCGCCTTCGTCGTCACACAGCAGTCGTCCTCGTCGTCGTCGTCGTCGATGGCGCTATGCGCGCGTGTTCTGGTGCGATGACGGTGCAGCGCTCGTTGCTGCTGCTGCTCCCCCTCCTTGTCGCTGTCGTAAGCATGACGCTGCGTGTGTCGAGTGCAGTGTGGCCTGTCAACAACAACAGCAACACCGTCACGTCTGCAACGACAACAACAACAGTGACACTCATCATCGTTGTTGCTCTTCTTCTTCTGCCTCGTTGTCTGTGTGTGTGCCGCCACTCGACCTGTCGTTTCTGCGCCTACCGAATGACGCCGCACTGCGACGTCGGCTGCGCTTCGCTATGCCGTCGGCACAGCCGCACGTGCGACGTGCACGACGTCGACTGCTACAACGCGCAGGCCTGTACACGACAGCCACCACAAGCAGCAACAACGACAACGGCACCAACAACAACAGCAGCAACAGTGCACATGACAAGGATGCGTATGCTGCGCTGCTGTATGACGGCGACTACGACGACGATGAGGCCATGGCAGACGATGACGACGGCAGCGGCGGCAGTGACAGCCGCAACGACGACAACGTCGACGATGTCGATGACGACAACAGCCGTTGTGTTACGACGTCGGCGTGTTGCGATGACGCGAGTGCTGTTGCTGTTGCAGGTGCTGCTGTGACGACGACGCCGCTGTCATCTGCTGCACCACCGCCTACTGCTGTAGCTGACAAGGGCAACGCTGACGCTGCTGCTGCTGCTGCTGTACGTGTGCAGTCACATCGTCATCACCACAGCGACGTGCACATGTCGTTGTTGCTGCTGCGGTGCGCAGAGCAGCGTGAACGTCGTGCACTACTGGTCAGTGAGGCGTCTGCGTGGCGGCAGTGCTGTGCGCACAGACAATGTGCATGCGAGTGAGTGTTGCATACACGTGTGTGTACGTGTGTATGCGCACGTGTATGTATATCTGTATGTGTATGTATACAAGGTGACGTGACATTGTTGTTGCACTTGCACACACACACACACACACACACACACACACATGCTCTCCCACACAAACACACACACACACACACATGCGCACTTGTATATGCGTGTATATGCGCACTGCCTTGCACTGCTTGTGTTTGCTACACGCACACATACACGTACTCTGTGTGTTGGTGCATGTAGCATAACAACTAACACACAGACAGAGAGACAGAGTGAGACTGAGGTACAGACAGGCAGACACCACCGTAGGAGCGCACGCAGACGCACATTGACATATGGCTCGCACGCCACGACTGTCACGTGCGACAGAGCACGCTGTCGTCGCTGCTGCTGCCGCCGCTGCTGCTACACCAAGCAGTCGTAGTGGTCTGATGACGGCAATGTCATCGTCAGCAGCGACACGAGGCAGTCGTGATGGCAGCATCAGCAGTCGCGGTCGTCTCGGCAGCGCATCGACGTCGTATGTTACACATGACAGCAACAGCAACAGCAACAGCAACACTGCCACCCCCGCAGCAGCACAACAACAGCAGCAGCAGCGTGTGTCCTCGTGTGTGCAGCAGTCACCACCGCTGTTGCTCGCCCTTGGCGACCTTGTCGCGTACGAGTATATTGACTACAGCTATGCGGACAACAACAGCAGCAGCAGCAGTCGTCGTAGTGGCGCTGGGGGTGGTGCCAAGGACAACAACAACACGACGTCAGCTGCACGTACGCCTCCTCGTAGTCGCAACAACAACAACAACAGCAGCAGTGACGGTGGTGCTGTGGTGTGTCGTTGGCGCTGGGCTCTCGGCACCGTCGTTGGTGTGCGCGGGCTGCGTCTTGTACAGCTGTTGCCGTGGTCACACGTCACACCACCAGCAACAACAACAACAACAACAACAGCTGCAGCAGATGCAGCAGATGCTGCCATGCTGACGAGGCCGCGTAGCCAACACGAGGACGGCAGCCGTCGCGTCAGTAGTACTGCTGCTGATGCTGCTGACGATGACTGCGCATTGCGTGGCACTACAGCAGCATCAGCAGCAGTAACCACCACGACCACACAGCAGCAGCAACAGCAACAACAACAGGTCGATCAGCAGCTGCGTGCACTCGAGCAGACACGACAGCGCATCGAGGACGCGCTCTGCGGCCTCGACGTGGCGGCGACGCTGCGTGAGGCGACGGCGCGGGCGACACGCGCGACGCTGCAGCAGCGCTCCGCCGCCGCCACACGCGCGCTGCGTGACAGCCAAGCACAGGTGCGCGGCATGGACGAGGCCGACTGGCGTGAGCTGCGCAGCTATGCGCAGCCGCCGGTGGTGGTCGAGCGTGTGGTGCGCGCCACCCTCTGCCTCCTCGGCGACTACCGCGTCGCCGCGAGCGGGTCGTGGGCGGAGCTGCAGAAGATGCTGCGCGCGCGTGAATTTGCGCGCCGCCTCGTCGTCGAGTATGACGTCGCGGCCGCACTGCCACCACCGGCCATGCGTCAGCTGCGTAAGCTCATGGCGCTGTCCTCGTCGTCGTCGACGACGACAACAACGAGCAGCAGTGGCAACAACAACAGCAGCAGCAGCAATAGCAACAACGGTGACGGCGATGTGCTCGACATGGACGAGTGGAGCTACGAGACGGCGATGCACGGCAGCCGCGCGCTCGGCGCCCTGCAGCGCTGGGTCGCGAGCGCACTGCGTAGCACACAGCTGTACGCGTGGCTGCAGCAGTTCGACAAGCGCGCCGCCGAGCAACAAAGTGCACACGCGGCCGAAGAGGCGGCGGCGCGGACGCGGCGTGCGGCGCTGCAGTCGCAGTTGCGTGCGTGCCTGGCCGCGCGTGAGCGCCTACTCGCACAAGAGCAGCAGCAGCAACCACAAACAGCGCAGCAGCAGCACGTGTATGACGCTGACGACACGACAGCAGCAGCAACGACAACAACGACGGACGCAGACGCGAGCAGCACACGACCGCGCAGCAACGACAACGATGACGACGGTGACGACGATGACGAGGCTGCGCAGATGCTGCTGCTGCCGACGGCGCGCGAGATTGCCGCCGAGGCGCGGCTGCCGTGGCGACTGCACATTGCAGCAGCAGCAGCAGCCAACAACAACAACAGCAGCAGCAACAACACGACGGCAACGTCGTCGCCTACAGCAACAGCAACACTACCTGCCGTCGTGACGGTGTTGCGCTCCTCTGTGCTCGTCAACTACTGCGCGCCTGACGCACTGACGATGACGCTGTCGCCGCCACAGGTTGCACAGCTCGTCGCCGTCGCACGTGAACGCGCAACAACAACAACAACAACAACAACAACAGGCATCGATGACAAGCGAGCAGCAGCCGCAGCGTTCGTGCCACCACCACCGCCACCCCTGCCACTGTCCCCGAGACAGACGCCACCAGCACTGCCCATCACACTGCACGCAGAAGAGCAGCGCGTGGCGCGTGTGCAGGCACAGCTGCGCGACGAGCTCACCGCGGCACGACGCGCACTCGCGGCAGCCAACGAGCAGCTACAGCAGTACAAGCAGCACGACGAGGCACAGCCACAGCCGCAGCTGTCGCCGCCGTTGCCGCATGCGTCGTCGCCCACGACACGAGCAGCAGACGCAGACAATGACGACGGCAGCAGCAGCAGTCGTCGTCGCGGTGGTGTGACGACGGCCGACATGCACGCGGCTGTGCAGGCAGGTGGCGGTGACGGTGTGACTGCAGCCGCCGCCGCCGCTATGCCACACACACTCGCAACAGAAGCAGCAGCAGCAGCAACAGCAGAGGGTAGCGGTGGTGGTGCACACAACACGCGGCCACACGCGCGTAACAGCAGTAACGACGCGCAAACGCCGCACGCACCGTCGTCATCGCCTGCTGCTGCTGCAACAACAACAACGCCAGTTGCGGTAGCGCACACCACACCGACTGCGACGTCACCGCTGTACACGCTGCCAACATCTGCAGCACAACAACAGCAACAGCCGTCGCCCTCGTCATTGCCGTCGTCGTCCTCGCGTCCGCCCTCTGCACTGCAGTCAGCCGACGCGACAGCGCCGACGAAGGCGGTAGCAGCGGTGGCACAGCCCGTCACAACACCGACTGCTGCAGCTGCAGCAACAACAGCTACAGGCAACACAGCTGCTCCTGCTGCTGCTGCTGCGTGTACGCCTGCGTGTAGCGGCGATGGCCGTGTAGACCTGAGCGAGGTGCTGCACGCGTTGTCACGTGAGGCGGCCACACTGCACGCGCAGTCGACGGCGGCGACGCACACGGTCGCAGAAGTGCAGCAGCGCCTGTGTGCACATCCTCGGCTGCGCGAGCTGATGCGTGCGACATAGTTGGCGTATGTGCATGTGTGTGTGTGTGTGTGTGTTGCAGAGCTACGCTGTGAGATGACAGTGTGTGCAGGTGTAGTGGTGGTGGCGATGACAACACATGCATACATGCACATACATACACAAGCACGCACATACATAGGCACATGCCACACGAGTGTACACGTATGTAGACGCGTATGTATGTGTGTGTCTGTATGTGTGTGTGTATGCGTTGTTGCTGGCACATGCGGTGTGTGCTGCACGTGTCACAGCCGTGCAACGTCGTGGCTGCTTGTCGTATATGCTTGTGTGTGTGTTTGTGTGTGTGTGTGCTCGTGTGTACAGCTTTGTGTGCATGTGTGTATATACATAAGTACATACTCACGTCTCGCATGTTTGTAGAGTTGTGTGTGCCACTGTGTGTGTGTGTGTGTACATGTTGTGCAAAACGACGACAACAACACGAGTGCGCGTATGCACACACACACACACACACATGACATTGCACACTGTGTGCTTTTGTGTATGTGTACATACGTGTCGATGTAACATTGCAATGTACAATACACACGCACGCACACACACACATCAACACGCACGCACGCGTATGTGTGTACGTACGTCGATACACATTGTTGTTGTTGTGCGTGCTTGTATGTGTTCATGTAGTTGTTGTGACACTGTCGACATGTACAGACATGTGTCTGTGTGTGTGTGAACAAGTGCACATGTCGTGAGCTCATTCATGCAACGTCGTGCGTGCGTGTGTGTGTAACTCTTACGTGACTGTCATGCCGTCTTGCATGCACGCATATACTCGCACACATACACGCGCGTTGTTGTTTTTTGCTGTGTGCACACATGCATACGCGCACACACACGTGCATACGCATACATGCCTTCTTGTGCGTGTCAGTAGTTGCATAGGCGTGTGCATGCGTACAACACGACGACACACGCAGCGCACACAAACAAGAGCAAGAACAACAAGAACAAACTAGACAAATAAAAACACACAGCCCCACAACAATACACACGCACACACACTCGGCACGTGTGTGCACATGCTGTCGAGTGGTGACGTGCAACAGCAACTATATACACCGACACATAGTCAGCCGTGTAGCAATCACGTGTACACATACACACACACGCACGCACACGCACACACGAGTACACGTACACACCGTTGTGTACGTGTGTATATGTGTTTGTGTAGACGTTTGCGCTAGGCAATGTCAGAGCCACCGCGCGACACGCTGTCGCCTGCGCTGCACGACGACACAGCAGGCAGCACATCAGCAACAACAATGACAACGAAGGACGACACCGTCTGCGATGGTGCGACGCTCACGACAACGACAACGACGTCAGCCGCACTGACAGCGACAACGGTGACAACGACAACAACGACAACGACAGCGCCGTCATCGTTTGTCGCCTCGACGTGTCGCGACGACAGCTGCTACGCCTGCCTTTGCGGTTGCTGCGATGAGGACAAGAGCAGCGGCAACAATCACGGCAACAACAGTAGCAGCAACAGCAGCAGCAATGTTCGCATGTGCTGTCGCAGTGGCTGTTGCTGCTGTTGTGGTGGCCTATGCAGTACACAAGAGCAACAGCAGCAGCGGCAGCGGCACAAGCTGCCACTGTGGCTGCAACAGCCGCCATGGCTGTCACGCAGCAGCTGCAGCTGCAGCAGCAGCAGTGCTGCACGGCCGAGGATGACAACGACGACATCGAGGACCGTTGCAACAACAACAGCAGCAGCAGCGAGAGCAGCGACACTGCCACTGCATGCACAGCAACAGCAGTACACATCACACGCCGCGCGTGTGCCGCTTTCGTGGCTGGTACGACGGCTGCACTGCTTGCGTGTCGCTGTGCACAACAACTGCAACAACAACAGCAATACGCATAGTGCAGATGGCTGCAGCCATGCAATGAACGACGGCAACAACAACACCACTGCTGCTGCTGCTGTTGCGGGCACTACTGCTGCCACGGCAACAGGCGATGGTGGCTGCGTGCACACTAACGCGACGACGACAACAACAACAACAACAGAGAGTGCTGCTGTTGTGATGGCTACACCTGCCACTGCCGTCGCCGCCGCAGCACAGGTCAACACAACAGGCAACGCAAACAGCAATGCGAACAGCAGCAGCAGCAGCAGTGGTGGTGGTGGCAGTAGGCACGACATGCAGAGCTGCACTGTTGCTGGCGATGCAGCAGCAGCAGCAGCGCCGCCGTCCTTGTCATCTACACAAGCACACAAGGACAAGACGAGCAGTAACAACAATAGCAGCAGCAGCGCTACGACAGTGGTGACGGACGCAGCGGCTGCTACAGCTGCAGCTGCTGCTGCAGCTGCGGCTGCAACAACGATGACGATGACGTCGACGTGCGTGCCACAGTGGCCTCTGCCGTGTGCGGCGACAACGGCGACGACAGCAACAGCAACACATGCAGAGGACACGCGATGCGAGCGCAGCGGCCGTGACGACAACAAATGCAGCAGCAGCAACAACACGGCGAACGATGGCAACAACAAGAACGATGACGACGGCAACCACCGCGCGACACGACAGTCACATCATGCAGCACAACAGCAGCTGCAGACGACGTCATGCTGCGCCGCGTGCGGCACATGTCGTCACGATGGCTGCAGCGCCAAGGACGCCACGTACATGAGCGCTGACAGCGTGCACGTCGCCGCTGTGCAGACGGCAACAGCAGCAACGACAGCAACAGCAACAGCGCAGTCACAGCAGCAGGAGCAGCGCAATGATCACGAGCCGTGTTGTACACACATCACACCACACATGCACACTAGCAACAACAACAACAACAACAACGATGGCAACAGCAGCAGCAACAGCGATGCTGCGAGTGACAAGCACGCGAGCATCAGCCGCGCTGGCAGCGCTGTCCTGTCTGCCGCAACCGCCGTCAGCAGCAGCCGTCACAGCGACGGTGTGGCCGCGCTGCCCGTGTTCCACACATTCAGTGAGGCCAATGCGATTGTCGCTGCCGCCGCGGCTGCCGCTGCGGCGACGACGTCGAGTGCTGCAACGACGGCAGCCGTCGATGCGATGGCAACGAACACCACGAATGCGACGTCGCTGTGTACGAGTGAGGCAAACAACAACAACGATGACGGCGATGGTGACGAGAACGACGATGGTGGCGACGACGCGCAGGACGTTGTCGCCGCCGCCGCCGCCGCCGCGGCCGCCGCGGTGCGACGTCGTGTCCGACGCGTCACACAACTGAGCAACAGCAGCGGTGGCAGTGGCTGCTGTGCACTCACGCACTGGACGCTGACGTTGCACGCGGCAAGCCACTACATTGCCGCGTCGACAACGACAGTGCTGAGCAACAACAACAACAACAACGCCAGCAGTGGCGACAAGCCGCAACAGCAACAACAGCACGAGCGCACAGCAGCAGCAGCGTCACCGTCATCGCAGTCGTTTGTTGTGCACGCTGCGGGCGCGCGCACGAGCAATGCAGCTGCAGCAACAGCATTGCCACCACCGCCACCACTACCACTGTCCATGTCGTCCGTGTCGTGTGGTGCAGCAGGTGCAACAGCGACACGCAACGCACACGCCATGCGCGCCTATGCGTTTCGTTTGCCGCAGGTGCTGTCACTCAGCCATCGCGAGTCGCTACGTGCCAGCGATCCGGCGATGTACGCTCGTCTGTACGGCCCACACTACAGTGCGCGCCATCCTCGCCACCATCACTGCCACTGTCACTGTCATTGTCATCAACCTCATCGCAATGACAACAACGACAACAACAAAAACGACAAGGACAACAAGGAGTGCTGTTGTGGTGGTGATGGCGCTGCAATGTCTAGCACGAGTGACTGCTGTTGCGACAACAACAACAACAACAACCGATGCTGCTACAACTACGATGATGACGAGGAGGATAGTCACACACACAGCAGCAGTGCACTGCAGCGCAGCTTCGAGCGACGATATTTTGGCCTACCGACACTGCCCTCACTGTGTGTGGACGGGGCTGTGGTCAGCGACAGCGGCAGTCACAACAACAACAACGATGACGACGGTGAGGATGACGTCAGCGCTGCTGCTGCTGTTGCTGCGACGGACAATACGAACAACAACAATGACGACGACACGGGCACGAGTCGCAGGCCACGACAGCTGACGGCGGCGTCTGCAGCTGCAGCACACGACGGCGGCAGCCACAACGGCAGTGACAGTGGTGCTGCTGCGTGTGTGTGTGACGTGTGTAGCGGCAACAGCAACAGAAGAAGAAGCAGTGCAAAGGCGACTGCTGCACAAGACGACACGACGGCGACGACGACGACGTGCCGCTGTACATGCGGCAACACGACGACGAAGCAGGCGGCCATGACAGCTACGCACGAACAAGAGCAGGCGACTGCAGCACTGCACACGACACACAACGAGGACCAGCAGCAGCAGCAGCAGCAGCAGCACGAGCGCACAAGGACAGCACACAGCAACGACGACGATGCGGATGTGTGTACCGCAGCGACACACGTCACCTCACCACCACGACGACGGCTACAGCGCAAACGAACGTCGGTGCCGTCGTCGGTGCCGTCGTCGTCGTCGCAGGCGACAGTGTGCCGCTGTGCGTGCGGTGCTGCCACCACAGCAAGAGCAGCAACAACAGCACACGACGACGACGACAACGACGACACGGACAGCAGCAGCAGCAGCAGCAATGACGACGACGAGGACGACGAGGACGCAGCCAGGCCACTGCCGCTGCACAAGAGAAGCAGCAGCAGCAGTCGTCGTCATTGTCAAGGCAGCGGCAACGGCAACAACACGCGTCGTCCTTGTCGTCCTCCTCGCCGTCCGCAGCAACCGCCGCCGCTGCCGTCGCAGCAGCAGTCGTCGTCCGCATCATCACAGCAGCAACAACAACAGCAGCGTCGCTTACGTGTGTGGCCAACGTTTCGGCCGCTCAGTGGCGGCGCTGACACACACAAACACACAACAGCAACAACACGACGACAGCAGCAGCAGCAACATCAGCCGTTACATGCGACAGCTGCTGGTGGTGGTGGTGCAGAGAAGACGACTGCTGCTGCAGCAGCCATTGCTGTAGGCGCATCGACGACGCGACAACATCGTGACAACAGCAGCGACAGTGGCGGCGGCGGCAGTAGCAGCCGCAGCAGTGACGACAAGCAGCAGCAGCAGCAGCAACAACACGTACACAACAACAACGATACTGCCATTGTTGACACGGCCTCGTCGACGGCGACGACCGTCAGCACAAACGACACACTCGATGCGAGCCTCATACTGCCCGACAGTGTGTACAATAGTCTGTGCAGCTATACGCCAGCAGCAACAACAACAACAACAGCAACAGCGTCATCATCTGCTGCTGCTGCTGTTGTACACCGACCCTTTGCACTGCTCGTGCCGTCGTCTTTGCACACAACACGTCATCACTGCCAACAGCAGCAGCGGCAGCAGCAACAACCAGGGCAACGTCAACAGCATCCTTGTCATCATCCTGACAACAACAACAGCAGCGGCAAGAAGGACGACGATGACAGCCGTGCTGCGGCAGCCGCTGCTGTGCCGACGGGGCGCACACCCGCTGTGCGACGTAGTGTGTCGTGGTGTCGTGCACTCGTGGCGACGACGACGGCAGCTACCACCACTGCTGCTGCTGCTGCTGTAGCAACAACGAGTGCAGGCATAGCAAACACACGACGACGACAACGACGTGACAGCAGACAGCACCACCGACAGAGCAGCAGCAACAGCAGCGGCAAGAAGGGCACGGACAGGCGCCCTGGCGATGACGACGATGCGTGCGGCGGTGGCGACGACGAGGCGACGCGGGCGCCTCTGCGCGTGCACACGACAACGATGGCAGCAGCTGCCGCAGCAGCAGCAGCAGACACACACAACACAACAACGACACAACAACAACAGCAGCAGTCGTCGTCGTCGCTGCCGCGACTGCCCGATGCGCCCTCGCCACCACCGACACTGCGACGACAGCGCTGCTCGCAGGTGCGTGTCTGCGTGTCAGCGACGTCGCTGTCATCGCTCAGTGACAGAGGCAACAACAACAACAACAGCAGCAGCAGCAGCGTCGTCGTTGCGGACACGGACAATGACGATGGCAGCTGCAGCAGTTGCAGTGATGATGACGACTGCGGTGACTGTGACGACCGTGATGCAGCACACGCACAACAACAACAGCAACAGCAGCAACACAAGAACAACAAGAAGAAGAACAACAGGGCAGTGCATGACCGCTGCCGCCGCTGCGACAACGCCAAGAACGATGGCGAAGTGACGACGGCGCGTGCGCAGTGCGCACACAATGTGCAGCAGCAGCAGCAGCACGATGACGACGACGTGTGCAGTGAGAAGGACGACGATGACGTTAGTGACAATGTCACGAGGTTGTGTCATCGTCAACACCATCTCCTGCAACAGCAGCCGCAGTGCGATCAGCAACATCGTCGTTCTCGTTCTCGTCGTCGTTCGTCGCAGCGTGTGCACACACGCGACGACGCACTGCAGTCGCCGTCGTCAACATCGCTGCGCCTGAGTGCGTTTGATAACAACCCGCTCGGTCAGCAGCTGCATCTGCCGCTACCGCTGCTCGCGAGCAAAGCGACGAGCACAACAGCAGCAACAACAACAACAACAACAAACGTGACAGCAGCAGCAGCCGTAGCGAGAGGAGGAGGACGTGGAGCAGCAGCAGCAGCAACACGCACGCCCGTTGTTGTACCCATGTCACACGACATCTTGTGTAGTGACAAGGACGACAACAACAACGGTGACGACGACGACGAGGACGATGACCGCGTGGCGGCGTATATGCGCGCGATTGTTGCGCAGCGTTCACCGAGCATGTTCTCACTGCACTCCTCGTGTGTCTTCGGCAACGGCGTCAATGGTCGCAGCAACAACACGAACGCCACTGTCACCACCGTCACGAGCAGCGACGGCAGCGACAGTCGACATGACGAGGAGGACGCCGAGGGCGGCGTGGTGCACGTCAGCTGCCGCAACACGTGCAGCGACAACAGCAGCAGCACGCACGACAGCCTGTCCAGCATGACATCCGAGTTGTCTGTTGCATAGGGAAAGAAGACAGCACTGCGTGGGTATGTATGTTTATATATATGTATGTGTGTCTATGTGTATGTGTGTATGTGTATGTATGTGTGTATGCATGCAGAAGAATGTCCACAAAACGAAACGCAATACAATGATGTGCACATGTTGTACGTGCAGTCAAGATAACGTGTGTATGTATGCGTAGATGTGCGCTCGTGTGTATGCGTGTATACATGAGTGTGTATGTATGTATAGTAACTACACGGGTGCAAGAGAGGTGATGCATGCGCAATGTATAGGTGTGTGTAACGTTGTGCACTCGTGCGTGTGCGTGTCCTGCTGTGTACGTTGTTGTGTTTGTGTGTGCCTGCGTATGCGTCTGTGTGTGTATGTTTGCATGTCTGCATGCACGAGCTACGTTACCGTGTATGTTCGTGTGTGTATGTGTTTTGCATGTCGAGTGCGCTATGCAGTGTCGTGTATGCTCGTGTGCACGCGTGCGTGTGTGTGTGTGCTATGCATATATGTGTATGTATGTGTGTCTGAGTGTATATGTGTGTGTGGATGCAGTGAAAGCAACACAACGCCCACCACATACACACACACACACACACACACACGTGTCGCTTTACCTCTCTCGCTGTCTCTCTTCACAGTTTCGTCCTACTCGCTTGCGCTGTGCAGCGCTCTGCATCGTTGCGTACACCTTTGCACCAGTGACACTGTCCTCGTTGTCGCAGTATGCAGTGTTTGTTTACACGCATACGTCAAGCGACATACGTATGCAGAGACACACGTATATAAATATATATTTGTATATACAGTCCGTATGCCAGCACTCCTCTGCAAGCACGCTTGCATACACCTCCTCGACCCTTCCTCTCTACACACACACACACACAAGAGAGCAGTGCATGACGACGTCGATGCGTGCTCGTTTGTCTGTGACTATACTACACTATACTAACACACACACACACACACACACACACACACACACACACACGCACGCATGACTTGTTCGTGTTTTGTTGTTGCTTCTCACCCTCACACACACACACACACACACCTACACACCCTCTCACTGTGTGCGTGTGTGCTTGCTCATCGCTCTTCCTTCTCCGTTGCACACTCACTAATGGTACATGGGCCGTTGTACAACACTGGCCCATCTCTTGCTTTTTTGTATCCTGTTATGTTACTCTCCTTGCACACGCACACACTGTCTCGCTCCTTTGCTCTCTCGTGCCTGTCTCTGTCTTTGTGTGTGTTTATGTGTGTTTGTGTGTGAGTATGTGTGCCATGCTTGTGCACGTGCACATGCTGCCTACTCGTCTGTGACAATAACATGTATGTATGTATGTTGTTTGTGTGTGTATGTGTGTGTATGTGTGTATGCGCATGTGTTGCGTACATATGTCTATGTGTTGTATGTGTATTGTGTGTTTACGCGAGTGTGCAGCGATGACGCATGCAATGTACACGTGTATCTGCACTTGTTTGTTTGTGATGTCGCATTGCGTATGCGTGTTGTTGTATATTTGCGAAGACATATCTACACGTATATGTATGTATGAGTGCGCATGTATATGTATACATATGCGCGTGTGTTTGCGTACATGTGTGTGTGTGTGTGCATGTGCATCTTTGCGTCACGACGCTGCTTGTATGTATGTGTTGTCTAGTGGTGAGTAATGCGTTTATTGCTGTTGTTGTCATTGTA